>JAPMNP010575378.1:0-10393 GCA_029874935.1 Atherina boyeri | reverse complement strand
ACAGTGCACCTGAGGTAAATCACATATAACGCCAGACTAACGATATAAATGTCTGTGTCGATAGAATAACTTTTGGGGTTTGGAAAGAGAAAGAAAGGGGTTTGGACTCCTGAATTGTATATTTTCAAATGTATTGTATCTTGCTCAAGCCGTTTGTCTAGAAACATGGACCCTACCTTTAATTCAATTTATCAAATACTCATTATTGTACTTTATAAGTTTATAAACGTGATATTCCCCACCAGTGATTCAAAACTGATAAAAGCCTTTATAATAAGAGGTGAAACAACATCAAGAAGTATCAAAAGAAGGCAACTTTCCTTATATTTGGGAAATATCATACATAATCATTACAATAAGTCAAGTTGAAAGAAAACAAAAACAAAACAAATGATGCTAAATAATCCATCAAATCCTCTCTTTAGATTTTATTACTGCAATTCCTTTAGATAAATAGAGGAAGAAATAGCAACCACTGTAAAATAAGAAAGAACAGTATTTAGTTTTGCTTCATCACAGCTACATTAACTCAAGAATAAATCTTATCTGTCCATAACTTTAAGAAATCGATTTTCCATAATGCTTTGGAGCTTTATGTTGCTCAGCGCATGTGAGAAATCAGGTCATCATTACTTCACTTTGATTTCTTGATCTACCCTTTCAGGGCCTTACAGCACAGGGTTTTGGCTTTCCTCAAGCTTCCAGTAAAATGCTTTACCTCATCACCACCTTTTGTAAAAATTCCAAGCTGATACTGCAATTGACGACAGGAGTTTAGTTGCATGGTGTAAAGTTTTAGTCAACACCCAGAGTCTTTATGTTAGGTTGTGGTTTCCAGGCTTGGACGACAGCTCTTTCACACTCACAGCCCCCATCCGTGGGGGAGCTTGTGAGAGCTTCTGGCCAGTCTCTCTAAAGCCGGACGCTGACTCAGGTCCAACCCCTCCTCTTTCCTCAGTAACCCCACTGAGTACACATTGGGGGTACCGCAGCGTGTTCCAGTTTCCCAAAACAAAGTAATGAGGATGTTAATTGTCAATGACAGTACGAGATGTGCCCATCAGGGGTTCCAGAGTGTTCGAGGCCCTTAATGGAGACCAGAACCAGTTACCTTCACTTAATAGTTTTGATTCTCACCATCCATTAAACGTTAGTCCCAAACTTGGACTTGTCTCTGGACCATATTCTGACCACAAGCATCTGTAGACGGTTTATATTGGTGATGAAGTCCAAATAAGCTTTGCAGCCACTCTTGGTTCGCACGTTGTCCTGCAATTTGTCGTCCAATCTCTGGAGGGGGATGCTTTTTTCAGGAAACCTTTTCAAAATATGCACTGGTGTGTACATGTATGTGTCAGTTTACATTTATGTCTGGGGTCCTGCTGGAGCCTCATGAGATACAGGATGAAACATGATATTTGTTTGAAAGCAGAACAGAGTGGCCCCTCATTCGTGATGAGTTTTATGTTTCATGCTGTTATGTATGCTCCATTTTGTTTACATTTTGCGTGATATACTTTTTTACATATCAAGTCTTAAATATTTTTTCTTTTATAATCATATCGTTCCACAAAACAAATTTTATTTTAATTAAGATAAATCAAACAGAGGATTTTGAAGTTTTCAATCTCCAGCAAAGAAAAGAGCAGGAACAGCACAGACTTTGTGGCGCAGTAAAGCAGAACATAGTAACTACATCTGATAGGACATAAAACTTGAAGCATTAGTCAGTTTACGTATAAACAAATTTGATGTCTCCAGAGGAAGATATGGGGACCATCAGTGAGCAGATTGAACCATAAACATGCTCTTGTAAAGCTTGAAACAGTGCCCTCTGTAGACCACATTGTAATAAATGTGAACAAAGCCCTTCAGCCAACTGCTATGAGGCAAATTTGACAGCTCTTTAGCTGCGAACGAATAAACCAGTGGTTGGGTATTCATATTACGGACACATAATAATACAATTACCTCATTTTGTTATAAGACACTCTCATAATGTAGGAACTGAAACCTATAAACTGAGTAGAAGATACTAAAACAGTTTTGTGTTCAAATTTAATGAGATCTATTCATAGTTCAGAATACACCATTACAAATGACTTGACCAAACAGACCTGATTAGTTTGTTTGTGAAATATTGCAAAGCCTTCCACCAACACGTCTTTCATCCTTATCACAGCTACAGCCTGAGCGGAGGGCACGGTCAGTTCTCCATCAACCCTGCAACCGGACAGATTATCACCAGCTCTCTGCTGGATCGAGAGTACCGGGCCAATTACCAGCTGCTGGTCATGGCAACAGATGGAGGGCAGCCCGAGGGCTTGTCCAGTTCCGCCACAGTGTCTGTGACGGTGGCTGACATCAATGACAACCCTCCACGTTTCCATCACCACCCCTACGTGACTCACATCCCCGCCTCCACTGCAGCAGGTTAGTAAGAGCTTTAATAGGTACTAAAAATGTCATGGTTTGCATCTGTTGTCTCTTTTTGTGTTCTGTGCTCACAGAAATATATATATATATATTTATACATTGATAAACATACCAAACAACAAATAACTTGATCTAATAGATGAACCTCTGCTGTCTCTTGTTAGCATTCATAGATCTTATTTTATCTTATATACCTTATATATTTCCTTTAACCCTTGAATTTTTTTGGCTACTTTATCTTCATTTCAAATCTATTTTGCAGTCTTTTTTAAATCATTTTGAAATTATATCATATTAATTTATGATAAATAAATATTATGATGAATGATAAAATCATATTTGCCTCGGCATGTGTAAACCCCTTTGTTTGGAATTAATTGCTTCCTCTTTGTGTGTTCAGGGTCTTTGGTCTTTGCTGTTACTGTCACTGATGAGGACTCTGGTTCCAACGCCCAGCTGCACTACTCACTGATGGGACGCAACTTTGAGAAATTCAAGATCGACCCTGTAAGAGGTGCCATCACCGCCAATGAGAGGCTGACCGGAAGTTCAGAGGTTACCCTGACAGTTCGTGTCAAAGATGGTGGAGCTAATCCCAAAACGGATACTACCACCGTGACTGTGCGCTTTGTTACTGGAGGAAACTTCCCTGTCATCAAGCTGAGGGAGCGGGAATTCATCTTCCCAGAGAGTCAGCCCAACAACCATATTGTCACAACGGTGACAGGGTCCTCTATGAGGGGTGGGCCCCTGTCATATTACATTGCTAGTGGCAATTTGGATAATGCTTTTCATATAGATCAGCTATCGGGTGAGTTGTCAATCAGACATCCGCTGGATTACGAACATATTCAGAAATATGTTCTCTGGATCGAAGCCAGAGATCAAGGATTCCCACCTTATTCATCCTATGAGAAAGTGGAAATAACTGTGCTGGATGTGAATGACAATCACCCCGTGTTTGATAAGGATCCCTTTCATGCTGAGATATTAGAGAACCTTTCACCTCAGCGTGTGCTGATGGTCTCTGCTGTGGATCTGGATAGTGGGCCTAACGGACAGCTGGAGTATGCCATCACTGATGGTAACAAAGAGAACAGTTTCAGCATTAATCGAGCCACTGGTGAAATACGAACCACCAGGCCGCTCGATCGAGAGAAGGTGGCCCTGTACACTCTGAAAGTGAGATCCACCGACCGCGGTTCACCACCAAAAAGCACAATGGTCAAAGTGCACATCAACGTATTGGATGTGAATGATAATGCCCCCAGGTTTTCCAAGATTTTCAGTGCCACAGTGGCTGAAAATGCACCAGTGGGTTACATTGTCACCAGGGTCACCACCACAGATGAGGATGCTGGTTCAAACGCCGTTAGCCGTTATTCAATTACAGACACCAGCCTTCCGTTCAATATTAATCCAAACACGGGAGACATAACAATTAGTAGACCTCTCAACAGGGAAGATACCAATCATTACATTGTCAAAGTGTCGGCACACGACTCTGGCTGGACAGTTAGCACAGATGTAACTGTGTTTGTAACAGATATCAACGATAACGCTCCCAGATTCAGCAGTCCGTCTTACTATCTGGATTACCCCGAGCTCACCGACGTGGGCTCCCTCGTCACGCAGGTGTCTGCCACTGATCCCGACGAGGGCTTCAATGGCAAAATATTTTATTTCATTCGATCGCAGTCAGAGTACTTCAGAATCAATGCCAGCTCTGGAGAGATATTTGTCAAGCAGCAGTTAAAGTATCAGAACTCCACAGGTGCTAGCAGCCTAAATATAAACCGTCACAGCTTCATTGTCACGGCTTCAGACCGAGCAGTCAAGCCTTTAATGAGTGAGACGACTGTGATCGTAAACACTGTAGACAGCAACGATAACCCCCCTGAGTTTGACTCTGGTGCCTATTTCACTCCCGTCACTAAAAGTGTCAAGGTTGGCACTAAACTAATTAGAGTTGTAGCTCATGACAAAAAAGACTTTGGCCTTAATTCAGAGGTTGAATACTTAATAACAGGAGGAAACAGTTCTAGTAAATTTAAATTAGACAAAACCAGTGGATGGATAACTGTGGCCTCTTCCCTCACATCCGATATGAATAAAATGTTCCTCCTCGACATCACCGCTAGTGACAGAGGCAATCCTCCTTTGTCTGCACGGACGGCAGTGAGGATTGCAGTCACGGAGGAAAACCACCACACACCTGAGTTCTCACAAAGCCAAATCTCCGCCACTGTACCAGAAAGCCTCGCTGTGGGAACAGCTATAAGAACTCTGTCTGCCAGAGACAAAGATAAAGAAATGAATGGCCTTATTACGTACAACATTACTTCAGGCAATGAAAAGGGTCTGTTTGCACTTAACAGTAAAACTGGAGTGTTATCTCTAGCTCAAACTCTGGACTTTGAAGAGAAGCAACAACATGAGCTTAGGGTTTCAGCTACTGATGGTGGCTGGATTGCAAAAACAAGCTACGTCTCTGTCAAAGTACACGTGACTGATGTGAACGACAACCCTCCTGTGTTTGAGCCCGATGAGTACTTCCCCATTGTGCAGGAGAACGTTCCCAGTGGCACCACTGTGGTGAAAATGAACGCCATAGACCGAGATTCAGGAGCTAATGCAGTCATGGCTTATGTGATCCAGTCATCAGACAGTGACCTCTTTGTTATTGACCCCAACACGGGCACCATCACCACCCAGGGCTTCTTGGATTATGAAGCTAAGCAGATCTATCATTTAACAGTGAAGGCCTTCAATGTCCCAGACGAGGAGCGCTGCAGCTTTGCCAATGTCAACATTCAGCTTAAGGGAGCCAATGAATATGTTCCCCGCTTTGTCTCCAAACAGTACTACTTTGAAATCTCTGAAGCTGCTCCAAAAGGCACAGTGGTCGGGGAGGTTTTCGCCAGTGATCGAGACCAAGGAGAGGACGGAGTCGTTTACTACCTCATTTTTGGAAGGAGCAGAAAGAAGGGCTTTGGCATCAACAAGAAAACCGGGCAGATTTATGTCACAGGTATTCTAGATCGTGAGAAAGAAGAAAAAATCTCACTAAAGGTGTTGGCGAAGAATGCAGGAAGCATTCGTGGAGCAGATATCGATGAGGTGTTTGTAAATATCACTATTCTCGATGCCAACGATCCACCTGTTTTTACACAGGAATTGTACGATGTGCAAGTTAGTGAAGGTCTGTCACCTGGTGGCCTGGTCACCTTTGTAAGTGCAGAGGACTCTGACTCTGTCCCAAGCTGGAGCAGATTTTCCTACTCCATTGCTCATGAATTTGAAAAAAATGTTTTTACGATCAACCCAAAAACTGGCCAGGTTTCTGTAGCAGCAGAGCTGGACAGAGAAACAACCCCTGTGTATAATCTGACTGTTCTCGCTGTAGATACCGGCACTCCTCCAGCCACAGGAAGTGCCACTGTCATTGTGAATCTAGAAGATATCAACGATAATGGCCCAACTTTGACAACAGCTTATGCTGAAGTTATGGAGAACCAGAGAGCTAGCACTGCAGTTACAACACTGACAGCCTCTGACCCAGATCTACCACCCAACCAAGGCCCTTTCTTATACAGCCTCTTGAGTTCTGGCTCTGCCAACAGTTACTTCAGTCTTAGCTCAGCTGGGGTGTTAACCACCAGCCGGGAGATAGACAGAGAACAAATTAGTGACTTCTACCTCTATGTTGTGATAAAGGACTCTGGTGTGCCTCAAATGTCCTCCACAGGAACAATTCACATCAAAGTAAACGATCAAAATGACAACCCTTCAGAACCACGGTCCATGGAAATTTTCATCTACTACTTTGGAAATATGTTTCCTGGCGGTTCTTTGGGAGATGTCAAACCGCAAGACCCTGACATTCACGATAGATTTCACTGCTCCCTTATCCCTCCGTCCTCCAGTCTGTTTAGTATCCCAACAGGAACGTGCAACCTGAGCTCCAAAGCCCGTTCAACAGACGGAACCTTTGAACTAACTATCCGCAGCAGTGATGGCGTCCATGGTTCAGTCAGTAATACAGCCAGAGTTCTCTTTATTGGATTCACCAATGCTACAGTGGACAATAGCATACTCATCCGACTCCAATCTGAAGGAGTCAAAAGCTTTCTCACCAACCACTACCTCAGCTTCTTACGCATTGCCAACTCTCAGCTGGCAGGACTAGGCACAGGGGTCCTGCTTTATGGAGCATTTGAGCTCAACAATCAGACTTTCCTGATGGCAGCTGTGAAACGCGGCCACGGACAATACGTGAACCCCAGTGGCGTGGCCACATTCTTTCAGAGCATCAAAGACATTTTATATAGACAGAGCGGGGTGCAAATAGATGCGGTGGACCATGATCCATGCATGCGTAACCCATGCCAGAATGGAGGCAGCTGCAAGCGGCGTCTCAGTGTCGGGCCTGATATGAAGACAGAAGAAAGTGTCCCTGTGATCCTTGTTTCCAACCACCCTCTGCAGCCATACGCCTGCAGCTGCAGACCGGGATATGCAGGAGCTCTGTGCGAGACAGACATCGACGAGTGCCAGCCATCGCCCTGCCACAATGGTGGCACCTGCCACAATCTGGTTGGGGGTTTTTCCTGCACCTGTCCTGAGGGTTTCACCGGGATGGCCTGCGAGAGGGATATCAATGAATGCCTTTCCAACCCCTGCAAGAATGGGGCGCTATGCCAGAACTTCCCCGGCGGCTTCAACTGTCTCTGTAAATCCGGATTTGCAGGTACTACGCATGCAGGAGTCACATTTTATATCTGTCCACACTGCCATTCATGTAAGGCCTGGAAAAATCCTGTGGGGACACTCACATACTCACAGTAACCCAGTCACACACACAGCTTTAAATCCAAGGAAAATATTTGCTTCTGAATGTTTCCAGGAGGTGTTTTAGCCATAGCATTAAAAAAGGCTGCCAAAAACAGTTTGGTTTTTGAATTGCTTGTTGGGGGGGTCAGCTGTGATACATATCAACCAGCCATGTTTGCTTTAATAAAAACGATGATACGAAGCGGACCTTTGTCGGAACTTGAGTCCCGACTGCACACATTGTTCACCAGTATCCCATTTCGTTGCATGCAGCTATGACCACACACAGCCACGTTTTCTAATCCAACTGTATACACGGGGATTTCTTAATCAAGGATTTTGCATTTGGCTGTGTTTTGAGTTGTTTGACAAATGAGCAGCTATATAAAAGATCCAATCAGGCTTTTTAATTTGGAAATGTAATGAATATGCTGCATTATTGGTCTTAATAAAAGGGGAGTGATTTTTGAGTGGAAATACTTAGAGCAGTCACTTGGATCCTGTATGGTGTCCAGCCCCCGACTACAGCATCTGAAAGACATTTTCAAAGCTGGCTGTGGAAGGCGATTTGCCTCAAGTCAAGTCATTACTGTCCCTTTTTATTATTACAATAAAAAATGACGATACGATTTTAGGTTTCATCAAGATGAATTGCCCTCTTGCAGAAATGCACCTATTGACTTACAGTAGTTTGCATGCCCTCAGTGTGAACTCTCTCAACTTCCTGTTTTCCCCTTTGACTGGTTTTTGGCAGCAGAATCTATCTCCATTAAGCAACTTGTCTCAGGATTTACAGCATTAAATGTATTTTCCGAAGTTCATTGTCTCTGCCATGCATCATTTGTGCCTGCTATTTTTAGCATCACGTTCGTTATTATGGATGTTTAAACCTATAAACTCATTTAAGTTTGCCTGCATGTGTGGCAGCCATTCATGTACATTACAGCTGTTTGTCTGTCTGCACTGCACAAAAAAGAGGGAAAAACAGCCCGATCCAAATGCAACTTGATCCTAAAGTACGCTAGAAAAGCCTGATTATTCTTAGTGAGAAGAATCAGCCAATTGAATGAGATCATTTCTTTTTTTCCTATGAAAGTTTCAAGATGTTTTTTGAGGATGAAATGATGTCATCCAGGACACGTGATGTGCATTTTGAAATATTTAAAATTGCACTAAAACGGGTGAATTAGCAGCTTGCTGTGAGCCACTCTTCCTGGCTATTTGAATGTAGTCACATTCTTTTTTTTGCAGTGTGTTTCTCAGCTGTAAGGTGATGAAAGGCCTGCATGACTTGGACTGTTGGGAAAGTGAACTGTGTTCCTCTTGGGTTTTTTTCTTTTGTGTGTTGCCTGCCACCCCATCCATTTGAATTTGTGTTGTTCTGTGAACCCAGGCAAAACGTGTGATTCCATCATCAATCACTGTGAGTGTAACCCTTGTTTTAATGGCGGGTCCTGTCAGAATCGGATGGATGGATATTACTGTCATTGTCCATTTGGTAAGTCATAATAGGAAACACTTAGAGTACTAAAGACTTCTATGGAATTGAAAAGCAAGAGAAAAAAAACTATTCTAACTCTGTTTCTTAGATGTTGACATTGTCATTTCATTCTGTGCCTCCATTTTTCATTTTCTGTTCTCATAAAAGCTTCACATTTGGGCAATGTAGCTATATATACTTTTTGCTAAATCATCCGACAACAGCAACATCTGCTTTGTTCAATATAAACAGATGTATAATGCCACTACAGATTTTCTTTCATTTGTGGATAATTTTATCATAGCAGTCCTGTGAGTCATTCACTGCTTTTTGCTCTGATTCATCCTTTTCTTTTTGTCCGCAGGGGTTTTTGGCAAACACTGTGAACTAAACAGCTATGGCTTTGAGGAGCTCTCCTACATGGAGTTTCCTTCTCTGGATCCCAACAACAACTACATATATATAAAGTTTGCCACCCTGAGTAACAACGCACTGCTTATGTACAACCATGACAACCAGACTGGAGACAAGGCAGAGTTTCTGGCGTTGGAGATCTTCGAGGGGCGGATGCGCTTCTCCTTTAACTTGGGCAGTGGAACTTATAAACTGATGACCATGATAAAAGTTTCAGATGGGCAGTTCCACACAGTCATCGCCAGGAGAGCTGGAATGGTAAGAAGGATTATTTCTATGACAGAAATGAGCCTTATTAGTTTTTACGGTCTAGTAAAAGTGAGGAAAATCTGAGATGGACATATTCTGCACATTCAACAACATTTATATCCTGGGCTTTTACAGCTCAAAGCTGCGTCTACATTTGGCTTCATTTTCCATTTTGCACCATCAGATGATAATTAAACTCCTCCAAACCACTAGTAGCTTAGTTTAAGGTTTTCATGGTTGGTAATTATATTTCACTGCTCGTTGTGATTTACAATACCAAGATCCAAAATGGCCCTGAAGGTTGAAATTGTCTCCTTTGCTCTGAATGAGAGGCTTCTCCCTGCCAGCAATGCAGTGGCAGGGACAGAGTGGGGAGAGAAAATCAACTAGGCTCTGTCAAATCTTCTATAATGCAACTCTCCTGCTGGACTTCAAATCTGTCGTTTCCCGCCGTGCAATGGGGTTTCATAGGAAGCTGGTAAAATCGTTAAATTGTCAGTTTTGAGATGGTGCGGAATGACGGGATGGAAAGCAATACAGCACACATTGAGAACTTTGTCTGCATATAGCGGCCAGTGAATACGGAGGCGGACGTGTTAGCACTCTTGAAGGGTGAGAGAGAAATATCGGCATGTCAAGCTTAAATTGCCAACTCCCGCAGGCGGTGTAAAGTGAACCTGATCACCATGTTTGCAAAAGGTGATGTGGGTCACTTCAGTGGTCAGGTCTTGAGGTCTGTTCCCGGTTCCTGTGATTTGAATCGTGAGCCAATTTGAAAAGCGGGCCGAAACCACAGACACGGTCATGCACTGTTCTTTCATAAAGGTTCCAAAATGAGAGGGAGTAAGAAAGTTCATTCATGGAGTGACAATCACAGAAACCATCATAGGACACAAGTTGTTTTCCGTTCAACTACTTTCGCAACTCATTATAAACAGATTTCTACATAGTACTGTTTGTCATGTTTTTAAAAAAGTGCTT
>JAPMNP010575136.1:0-10801 GCA_029874935.1 Atherina boyeri | reverse complement strand
TGCTTTGTGGAGAGTTGGTAGACAAACCGATAATTTGAGTAGTATTTTCCATCCCAGCTCCACATGCCAAGTTGACACAACTACATATTCAGTCAAAACCTAGTTAATAACAGAATTTGCATCTGACATTTTTATTGCATAAAAGGTGATTATTCAACAGAAATTCATTAATTTATTCATTCATGCATCCTCCTCTCTACCTCATTCATCCTCATGCCTCTCTCTTTAGATGGAACAGGCATAGACTTTAATATTAAAGACTCCAATGTAAAATGCTGCATATTCACAAACTGGTTGACCAATAAAACTAGTATTTTGGCATGCAAGACTCTCTTCGGGATCCAACAGACTTATTGGAGTTCTTTTTCATTTTCTTGGCAAATTCTGCCAACAGAATCCTTCACCTGTCATGGAGTTTTTCACTTTGGACAATTTTTTAACTTTTTAAACATCGCAAAACCCTAAAACACTGACCACCTCTTTTTTTTCCAACAACGCTCTGTAAGGATTTGGTAACTGAAACGAGTTGCTGTAGCTATGGATGCAAAATGTTTCCCCTTCTTATTTCATATAGGATTTCAGCTGCTGGACATTTTGGGGCCACATTTTTATGCATTTTCTATTGTACAATGTATTATTCTTTGAATGGTATTGTAAGAAGTGCAGCATGTGGTTTGGCATTGTCTTGCTGAAATAAGCAAGGCATTCTCTTGGCTGCATGGCAGCATATGTTTCCTAAAAACCTGAAAATATTGTTTATTTTTTGTTGTGCCTTCAAAGATATTATAATTACTTATACTGTTTTTTTTTCCAGCTGTGTGCCAATAACAAGCCATATGGTCTCTCCTCTATCCCTCAGACAATGCAGCATGCATGATTTTTCAAATTTTTTTAGATTTTGATTGGCCAAACCACAGGACAGTTTTCCAATTTGCAATAACCCATCTTAAACAATCCTAAACAAAGAGAAGATGGAAGGGTTTCTGGATCTTGTATAAACATATCATTATATATATTTTTTCCCAGTTTGAAGAGCTGACAGACTCCATTCACTGTCAATGGTTTTCAGAAGTGTTCCTGTGCCAACATAGTGATTTCCAGTTAGTTTTTTTTCTTTGTTTTTACTTCCTAGAGTATCAAGGTCATGCTCATCAAGCTTTGTCTTGCATGTAGAGATTTTAAATTATGTGAATTTTGTAATTTTTTGGAGTCATATGATAAACTATTTTCTCACACAGAGAGTGGCGGACCCTTTCTCAACTCAACTTCTGAAGGATCTCTCTGGGATAAATTTTTCATATGCAATTATACTGACCTGTTGCCAATTTTCCTGATCATTGTGAGATGTTTGCAATAGGGCAACACATCCATCCCAGTCTTTTGTTTCTCAGTTTCAACTTCACTGCAGGACATTAAAAAAATTTACATGAGAACAAACTTCTTTAGAGGCAGGGATGTAATTCAAAAGAAGAAAAAGTCTAAACTGACATATTATACTAGATATGATTTTTTTCCTTTACATCTTTGCTTGAACCAGTTTTATTGTCTGTGGTCGCTGATATTTGAATGAGGTGGTTTAAGATTTTGAAGTATAAACAGACACCTGCACAATGCTGCCAACACAAGACCTTTTATTGCTTATTTCCCAAAGGACAGCACATACATCAGTCATCCTCATGTCTGTTTGTGCACAAATCATTTTACTCTCTTTGTGCTTTCCTACTATGCACACATGTGCGCACAGTAACCAGCTGACCTTACCCTCCACAGGATGGATCCACATCTGGTAGCAATGAAGTTCTTAGTTTGTGTGTTCATGTTAATGTGTGTATGGCAGAATAAGGAAAGTTTTTCTGGGTTAGGAAGTTTTCCTCTGGTCCTGAGTTTCTGAGCTCTAAAAGCTGTGATCCATTCCGGCTTTGCTGGGCCCAAGGCCAGACCCCCGGACCCTCTTAATCCCCATCAGGCTGCACAGTGCGGAAATGGACTCTTCCACCCTGAAGGTCAGCAGCAGATGGTTGTGATTCAGGGGCTGAGACCACCAGGGATCACAGGGATCATGTAATGCAACATGTCATCATGTGCAGATTTCTCTCCTGTGCATGTTTTGTTTCCTCTTTCCATCCCTCCATTTCTCCTCGCCTCACCTCACCTCCGCTCTTTTTTTCACTTTTCCAACTGACTCCCGATCTTTCTCTCATAACTTCAAAGCCACTTGGCCTCTACTGTATCCTTCAGAGTGAGAATGTTATGAATGCATCTGACATGTGTGAAGGAATTCTAAAACACACTAACAACCTTGAACCACCACAGAGTGACATATGAAGACAGATACAGTTTGCCTTTGTGTGTTCAAAGATCTGCAAAACGACTGTGTGCAGGGAGAGGTTTGTCATTAAACTGTCTGCAAACACAGGCCAAAGGAGTTTCTTTGGGCTGATTAGAAGTCAGCAGGGAGTGTATGGAGTTCAATAAAAGGGAAGTAAAGTAGTGCTTCTCTTTGTGTCTGTTGGAGTTGGGCCATTGCATTAGATGGATAATGTTTCTGGCCAGTATTTCTACTTTTATTTAATGTACCTGCCATGTAGAAATACACATCTCACTTTTTTTTTTCTTTTCTAAATTTCCTGTTGCAAGGTTGCCAACCCCAAGTTTTAGGGCTTAAATAATTGATTTAAAGTAAATGTGTCAGGTTTCTTTTGCCTTTTGTTTATTTCTCTAAATTTGGTTTCCAATGTGAAGACTCTGATAGGCTGATTAATAATACATAAAAATTCAATTCAGCCAGTTTTTCATAGTCAAATAGCAGCCTAAGCAATAAGACTAACATTCACTTCCAGCTCTTTATGTATTAATCATCTTAAACCTGAGGTACCCCAGTTGGGGGTATTTGACAACAAATTGTGCCAAACATGTCAAAATGGCCATTTTGGAGAGCTGGACTGAACTAAATAAAACTTCACTAATTTTGTTCTCCTTCGCTTTATCAGTGTTGGCATTTGCAGAGAACATATTTACATATTGTACTACAACAGAGGTTTAGAGCTGCAGGTGCATCTTTCTAAAGAGATGCTCATCATCATTCTGAAAGAGCTTTGGGTTATTTTTTAAGGAAGGCTTGAAACTTTTTTCATTTCTGCAGAGTGCCGTCTTCATTTATTCTTCATCAGTAACACATTCAGGCTAACATTTACACACCTTAACAAATGTCACAAGTGTACCCTTTAAGATGATTCCAAAAGTACTCAAACAGACCTTTTAGAAGAAAATTGTTCAAATTAATTATGAAGGAGACAAAATGTAACTTTTTTAACTAGACCTTGTAGTTGCAAAGATATACCTATATCATCATGGGCATGCAATTTTCAAGCAGAAGCCTAATAAATAGGCTCAAGCCTCAAAGCGTTAACCAATAATGTCATGTTTTTGTCAGTGTATCCCAATTAAATTGAACAATTCTTCACCCAGTCCAGTATAAAATGACAAACCTCCAGTCTAAGTGGTTTGTGAGCTTCTGGGCTAATAGCACTCACTGAGAGACCAAAAAACACAACCGCTTTTTTAGCTCTAATGTTTCTTCCAGGAAAGGAAGGACAGAGGCATTATGAAAGAAAATATAGCCTATTGAAGTCCTTAATATGTATAAGCCTTTTTATTAGCTTCTAAGTTCTTTTTGATGGACCCGAATTCAGAGCTTTTATACTTTCCAAGATCTGCAAATATCCTGTCCTTCACTGAGTTGTTAGTGCAACCCTCTTACACAATTTCTGTGTGACATAAATCCATTTTATTCACAGCTCATGTTTCTGTAGCTCGCCTCAGTGTATGTGTGTGGCAAGCTATTACACACTTCGAAGGTTGCAGTTTGGCAGCCATACCAGGGTGGTGACAAGTATTTTTACCGATGAGGTTTGCATCACTGGGGTAGGTCGGTAGGAAAGAGCAGAAAAATGCGTCTAGCTGAGAGGAAAAATAGAAGGATAATAGTTAATAGACACATCTCAAGGACTGAGAGCGGTGGGTGAGTGAGAAGAGGTCAGTCAGAGTTTCCTCTGAGAAACCAGGACGGCCCTAATGACAGAGGACGATCTGTCAGTTTGTCAGAGGAAGAGCTGGAAGCTTTTATGTGTGAATGCCTGTGTGACTCTCAACAAAGCCACTAACCTTTAGCTAATGTTATTACTACTGTTGGTATTGCTGATACTGTACAGCTGCCAAAACCTGGACTGGCTGGACATGAGAAGCGCAAAGGGAGGATCAAGCTAGAGCTAGTCATAGCTATATGTCAATAATATTGTCCACATAGCTTACTGTAGAGCAGAAAAACTTCCTCATTTATTGTTACATTCATGGGTACTACTCCATACGCTCATATCACATGTTAGCTCTTTATTTTTATACATGGAAGTTTTGAGACTCACAGTAAGGAGCTAGGAGTTAACTCAGATTAGCATTAAGACTAAACTAAGCTAGTTTGTCATCTGTAATAGGAAAACTGCTGACATGATAACAGTTTTTCTAAAGAGCAGCTCTATCTTATCAGGGCGTACATGTTTTTCCTCCGATGAAATAGCGTAAATAATCTTTTTTCTTCTTACAATCATTTTAAGCTTGAAACTTCTGGTAATCAAATTTCCTTGCAGGTGTGGTGGGCTGTGCTAGCTAGCTGCTATGTCTAGATTACTATTAGGAAGCAAATACAGGATTTCCCCCCAAAACTATTGCTTTACAACTGATTTTGTATTCCCATAATGCGCTGGAATTAATGTGGAAAAGAAAAAAGTTCACTATAAAATAATAAATTCAGCCAAAACCACACTATATGACAGGATAAAATTATATGATCGATGTGACAGATAGCATGATGATAATATGCTACAGCTAAATATTAAATCACTCACAAACGCTGCACAGTTCTCTGTTTTATCAGGGGTTATGTATTCTTCTTCTGGAAAAACCTTGTAAATAATCATGTTTTACGACTATTTCAGGCTTTGAAAGTTAACAAAATATTCTTTCCAGGCTAACTTCCTAAATAAGCTAGGGCTGCTAGGTGTAACAAAAACATGAGAATAGCATCAGTCTACTCATTTAACCATTAGGAAGGAAGCAAATACAGGAATTTTCCCCTGGAAAAATAATTGCTTTACAATTGCTTTTAAATGCCCTTAATGATCTTGAAAAAATGAGGAAGAAACAACAAAACCAAAATATAAACAAATCAGCGGAAACCACAATCCAGAGTGAATGAGTGACAGGAAGAAAGGATGTTATGATTACATCATTTAGACAGCATAACAGCCTAATGACAAATGATGGAAATAAGGCAAGGCCTATTAAGCGGAATGTATGTGTCCATATGTATGAGTGTAAGTAATTGCGTGTGTTTGTCACTGCCACTGATTGCTCCCACCCCTTGAGTTATCAAATGGGAAAATCTGCAGTTGTGTTCCTGCCAGGCCCACAGTGGCCTGCTTATGTGGCTTTATCTCAGAGCTTCCGAGGGCCTCTGGGGCCACACCCTGCCTTCATCCGATGCCCTGAACACAGGATGAAGGGAGGAACAGACAGATTTGGTGGAGAGACACAGATTACATAGAAACTCGTCCGTTTTCCTGCAACCTCTGTGATGTCATGACATCCTTGCTGCGAATACAGAACTAGATGGAATCATATGATTGTATGAATATAACATGTATAGTACATAAATGTGTTTGAACTCTAAAATCCAAACATATATATATACTGTATATATAGTATATACCAAAGCTGAATAAATAACTCTATTGCTAAATTGGGAAAAAAAACTTTAAGCTCTTGATGTTTGTATATAAAAGCTTGGGTCATGGGATAATGTTATACATATATTTATTATTATTATAATAATAATAATAATAATAATTATTATTATTATTATTGTTGTTGTTATTGTTAATATTATTATTATTATTATTATTATCATTATTTATTATTAATAATAATTATTATATTATTTCTATTATTATTATTATCATTATTATTATTATTTTGCCCATAATACTTTGGACCAAACAATTAATTAATTAGATAGCTTGATCACGCAACAGCATACTGTAATATTTACCCTTCTCATCAACAGAAAGCAGTTTCTCTTAGATTTTCTAAATGAGTACACATATTTAGGGCAATCACATTTCTGCTACAGTTTAGTTTAGTTTAGTTTAGCATCTATATCACATAGATACAGTACAAGGAGGGGAACGGAACCCAGTTGGGTTTATACAGAGTTCCAGTGCAGTGTGATTTCATTTGTCCATCTGGCCAGTCCTGACCAAAGAGAACACCCATCGGATCCTCTAAACCCACTTCCGAACAGTTCCAGGCTTCATCCTTGTGGTTTCTCAGCTCATTGTTAGCAGTTTCTTAAGCTAAAAGATGTAAATCCCTGCTGGTAGAGTCCCGGCTTTTGAAATTGGAAACAGACCATTCAGCCGCTGCTATTAGTGCCATCAGGCTGTTCAGGGTGGACTCATGTCTTGGCTACATTAACACACACATCAAACACATACCCACACAGCAAAATTTGGATGGACATGAAGCAGGAGCTCGTGTTGGTTTCCAGATTTCCACCCATCACCGTGTCTTGTCTGATGTTTCCCTTGTACTCAAATTCCGCTCTAGCTCTGTGTGCCAAAGTATGAAGCATAATTAACCCAATTTCCTCTCAAAACTTCCACAGACATCATTAACAATAAACTAGTTATTTTAAGTTGGTTAAGTCAAATTAGTTAGAATTTTTTCTGGGAAAGTTTTAGAGCAACCCAAAACCAGAAAATGTTCAGGATGATATGGAAAATGTTAATATGGATAAATGCAGTTTTTCTTAGATTTACTTTGACTTTTATTTAATTGAAGACAGTATGAACCTATATCATACAGGATTTCAGGCCTGCAACACATTCCAAAAAAACTGGAATGGGAGAAATTTATGAGGTGTAGCGAAAAAGTTGTTTTTTTCAAACAGCTAATCTCAATAAGGGGTTAAAATCAGGTTTGGTGCAAAACCAGCATCCATGAACAGATGAGATGGACAGATGGTTTTCCTCTATAGCACATATCAATTCAGTTCAATTCAGGTTTATTTGTATCATACCAAGTCCCTGCAAAGTCATCAAAATACACAGATACAGATACAGTCCTTTTCAACATTTTGTAGTCGAATTATAATCTAATTGAAACAAATCCTTTACATGAATTACATTAGACTGAATAGCTGGGTTTATATAAGCCATATCATAGAGATGAATTGACTTTTCAAATGGAATTTAAAGCTTTTCTGTACAAAATGAAATAAAAATCTAATTAATCTTGTCTAAAGGAAGCATCAACTTCCCTGGACTAATAGGAGACTTTCATACATTTATTTTCTGTACTGCTTATCCAATTCAGGGTGGCGGGGGGGGCTGGAGCCTGCTGCAATTATCAGGCGAGAGGCAGGGTACACCCTGGACAGGTCGCCAGTCTGTCGCAGGACTAGGAGACTTCCTGAAAATGTCTCTTATCAGATCGAATTTTACCATCATTGATTTTTTTCTATCGTCTTTTTCATATTTTCAATCTTTTTGTTTTTAACAAAGGACAACACAGATTGTCAATAGCAATAAGTCTAACAGATAAAGTTTATCTGCATGGTGTGGGGGTAATGGTTTATTGTCAGTACTCAGGGTAAAGGTACTTCACATTTCCTCGCTTACAGACAATTCTAATCCAGAAAAGCATGTTTTAGAATAATTCTAGAGCAACATGCCCTCAAGACAAAAGAAGATCTTTTCCAGGGACGTCCATGCGTTTTTTAACAAGACGATGCAAAATGTCTTTCTGCTCACATTTCAAAGGGATGGCTGCTGAAGAAGAGGGTCTGGACGGGCATGCCTGTTATCCTGACCTCATTTAATTTTTCTATTCTTTCGCATTGACCAAACTGCCCCAACTTTTTTTATGATTTGGGCTTGTAAATATTGGGTTTCTTTTTAGGATTTTCATAGTGGATAAAGGTTATGAAAGAAAACATAGCCTTTTGAAGACCTTATTAAACATGAGCCTTTTTTTATTAGCTTCTCAGTTCTTTTTGATGGAGCTGAATTCAGAATTTGTAAAACATTTGTCCCCTTGTTTATTTTTCTTTGGATCCATTTTGGTTTTCAAAAATGACTGTCAAAGTTGCTGTGCTTGCCCTTCTTTACAATTTTCCCCATCATGTTTTCTTATTTACTTTTTTCATGCTTATCAAAAACAAACTAATAATGGCAGAAAGCAAAGGACAAAGAACAAAACAATAAGTTGGGAGGAAATAAAGGCAAATGATAAGCAGCACGTTGAATATATTGTTGTCCATTAGACATGACAGCTCATCAGTCATGTTCTGCTCTAGTCCGCCATATCTGCCATGTCTGTTTAAAAAGGGAAAGCAGATTTTAACGAGTTTGTGGCTGTCAAGAAGTAAAAGTGTGATTTGAGACGTTCACTTAATATGCACGCTGTGACTGTCTGGTATTAAACCCCAGAAGACTGGGATGACTGTTATGAGCAACAAAAGCTCTTTCTTCCTTCATTTGTTTACCCGCTCATTGTTCACGTCTCATCACTCATCTTATTCTCTTTTTTTTGAGACTGCATGAGGCATGCTGGGAGGGGAGAGGTCGACAAGTGAGGAGCTGTCAAAAAACTGATGACTGAGTAGCATCAGGTCTTTTTTCAACAGCTTGAAATCCATATCCATTCCACAGCAATTGATCAAGTCATTTCTGATTACCCTTTAATAGTTTTCCCAGCTTCATTCACATGTTGTATTCATCCTGCCAAAAATCCCTTTACATTCAAACACCAGCACATGTCATCTTACATGTATTAGAGCTGACAGACATGTCGGGTAAAGTTGCTCATGTTTATGGATAACCGACATGAGTTATACTCACAAAGCACCAAACCTTGTATTCTGCACAAAGCCCTCTTTCATGCAACAAGAGCTATACATTTCCTCTTTTCTCCAAATTCCTCACTGAAAGCTTCCCTTTAACCCAAATCCTTTGTCAGCCTGAAAAACACCCACCACAACATGCAGCTTCCAAGAATGTGAGCAGAAAGGAATTTCACTGCAGAATCCCTTGTGATTGGGAGACAAGTCTGACAGGAAATAAAAACCTGGGCATCTCAGTCTAGGTATCTATAGCGCTCGGAAACAATAAGAAACAACTCAATGAGGAAACAGAAAGACTGACTTCTTGTCCGATGCAAGAATCCATCGAGTGGTTTTATTACACAGTTTGAGTGACCTGAACAAGCCAATAAATCCACTCGAGCAACACCCAGACTGAAGGGCATAAATGTCAGCCATGGGTGGGAGTAACAGCTTCTTGTCAACAAGATTGAATATTCAGAAGTTAATTCATTTCTGCAGCATGATAAAGGCAGCGAGAAGGGGATCAATAGAAAGAACCTATTTTAGGAGATCGATATGAAGAAATGACATTTATATCTGTGGGATCTTTGTAATGTCAAGAAAAGGCAGAGAGATGCTGAGACAAAGAGGAGAGTGGATGGCTCACACATTGTGAATGAATCTGAGCTCACACACATGCTCACAAAACACTTGCACACCATGAATGTCTCAGCCCTCATTCTCCACCACAAAACCACACAATCGTTTCCAGTAGATGGCAAAGCCAAGACTTTTCCACATATAAGCATTTTTTTGTGAATTCACAATTTGCCAAATGCTTCCTTTAAGGATGTCCATGTGTTTTATTTGGTTAGCAACTGAAGACAGGGGCCAGGTCTCTTTTTCTCAACTCAGAGACATGGAGCGTACTTGGAAATGAAGAGCTCTGTCAGAGGATAAATGTTTAAGTGATAGTTTCCAGCCCACTCTCAGATGATATGGTTGGCATTGCATGCTACAGTTCAGTTTAAAATTGATCTATGTGAATTACCGGGTTCTTAGTATGTAATTAGGCTAAAATTAATAACATTTCTTTAGAAGAATAAATTATATTTGGAAGCACAGAATAGGCATGAAATCAGAAAGTGGAAAATAAGGGACAAGAAAGTCAAATGTGAAAGTTATAGTGATTATTTTTCAAGGCCACAGAACAGTGCAGTGAAATTAATGAGGTTGGGATAAGTAAATCAATGTTTCTATTATCAAACTAAATATGTACAATATTTTGAGATCAAGAATTATGTTCCCAATGTAAAGTGTAGAAGAGCATAGGGATAAAGAAAAGACTCAAACATAATTATAAGTAATATAAAATGGGGCAATAATGTCCGTAATATTTTCTCAGGTGAATTTGATTGAACTAGAGTTTATAATTTGGAAAGTTTTTTTCTAATCCATTAATTATATCAACTGCTTTAGCAATAATCATTTTAGTTTTATTATCGTTTTTCATAGACTATCATACTTTCTGATCAGTGTACCACAAGGAAGTTGATAACTTTCCATCTGTCGCTGTTGTGACTTTTTTTCTCCCCACTTTCGCTAAGTGCTTGTTCAAAAGAAATGATTGATTTTCCCCCCAACATAAAAACATTGTTCTGAATAATAATATACAAATGGTATTAAATGATTTCTTTTATTGAAAAACCTTTCTGTAGTTATTCATCCATTAGCTTTAAAAGCCTTTTGATCACATGTTAGGATTTAGTTTCTTTTAGCTAATTAACCAACTTTTACATACTTCAACATTCTTTAAAGGTGCCATATGTAAGAATTATGTCTCATCTTTATTATTAAATTGTGCTGATATGTTACAAGACATTA
>JAPMNP010575034.1:0-10301 GCA_029874935.1 Atherina boyeri | reverse complement strand
TCACCTCCCTGGTCAGAGTTCTGGCCGCTTGAAGTTCTTCAAGAAAGTAGTTCCGGCTAGTTTCTGGGGCCAAAAATCTGTGCGTTTTTATGTGAAAAAATGATATGCGTTTGAAAGCTTGATTAATTTACATCACAAAAACACTCCGGACAAAATGTTCAGACACACGCACTGTTGATGTTGACAGCAGCGGTGATTGATGTAAATGGAAGAAAATAGTGCCGATAAAACTGAGGCATGAATTTTGCCCGGAGTGTTTTTTGTGATGTATATTAATCAAGCTTTCAAACGCATATAACTTTTTCACGTAAAAACGCACAGTTTTGTGGCCCCAGAAACTAGCCAGGACTACTATAATGAAGAACTTTGAGCGGCCAGAACTCTGACCAGGGAGGTGACCACAGAGTGGGTCAATGTGTATGCACTATAGCGCTGGTAAGGATTGCATAAAACTTCATGTCTTAAATAGGTGAACTATCCCTTTAATGGTCACATCCTCTATCTATTCCCTGTAAGCTTATGCGATTTTTTGCTTTTGATTTATGAAAAAAAAAAAAAAAAAACAACAACAAGTGTTTGCTATCTTTCTGAATCTGGTAAGTAGAGTAAAATATATGATGTTAGAATCCACAAGCTGGAAAAAAAAACCCCGCTATGCAGCTAGAGATGATTTTTTAACCAGCTCCACTCCCTGAGATGTATACACCGTATATATTTTGGTCACGTTATAAAAAAGTGTATCTTGGATCCTCTACTCTTTTTGTTTTAATTTTTGCTTTACCATTTCAACTACATGAAACTATATGATTCAAAATAATGCAATAAAAGCACTCTTGGGTGTACAGTAATTCAATTCTAGCATTTTAATTCCACCTTGTCTTATAAAGCCGTTTCAAATACATTAAACCTTTCACACTGCCAAGTGTGTTGTGGAGGAACATTTTGGCCACAAGGTGGTGCTACTGTCATATATAAAGACCATGCATAGCCAGTGTAAAACACAGAAGTTTTACATTGTGATTGATGTGCAGCCTTAATACTGGCTTTAGCTACTTGGTCTACCTTTCTAACTTTAATGCAATCACTTAGGGTCAGTTCGCCTAAGATACATATGAAGCATATTTAAGCTCAGCAGTGAAAAACAATCCTCACACATTTTAAATTCTTGCTGAAATGAAGTTCAGGACAGTTCACACAGGCACTACTTGACTATACAGTAACCCCAATAAAAACTGTCCAGATCATGCGGGTGTGCTTACCTTCTTGTTGGAAGAGCTTTGGTCTGTACATCCCGAATCCTGATTATTATTGGGGGCAGACACATTGTTCCTGAGAGAGGGAGAGTGGTACCCTTCCTCCCCTTCTCCCACCTCCTCTTCTTCCTCCCTGCCACTCTCTCCTGAATGTTCAAACTCATCACTCTCTTGGTCCATCTCCTCATCCTCCTCTTCTTCTTCTTCCTCCTCACCCTCTTCCCTCTCTTCTTCCTCCCTTCCGTGCTCCTCCCCTCCCTCTGTCCTTTCCTCCGTCTCCTCCTCCTCTTGGTGGCTGCTGCTGTTGTTGTTCTCCTCTTCTTCCTCCTCCTCTTCCTCTTCTTCAAGCGGAGGCTGGCCTCTCAGCTGTCTCTGATCTGCCTCCCACATCCATCGGTCTCCTTTCTCTTCCCCGTTAACTTCATTTTGTGGGCCTCCTTCGTCTTCCTCCCCCTCTTCTTCTCCATCCTGAGGGCCATTGCTGGCTCCTGACTCGCTGGGTGCCCATGGCTGCTCCCCATCCACCTGTGATGCCTCAGGCTGTAAAAAGTCAACAAAACCTATCTATGAGCGAGAAGGAAAAATATCACCCCATTGTATTTTAACTTGCAACTTTTCCGCTGAGGCTGAGAAAAACCTAACAAGAACTAAAACTAACCTATACGTTTCAAGTTATTAGTTAAAGTCAATAACTTTAACATCTCCAGCATGGTTTCACAGACACCCATCACCCATTTTCTGCTTCAAGTACTTTCTCATGCAAACTATTTCCTTAGTTTCAGTCGGTCTTACCCTCTGCTGCAGCTGCTCATCGTCCTCTACTACCCGGTTAATGTGCTCATCCTCATCGCCTTCCTCTGCCGCCTGCGGGGTTGCCTGGGCCGTAGAGGAGGCGTTACCTCGCACCGCCGGACCTCCAGGCCCCCGACTCCGCCTGCTGCTGCTGCCCCCCGACAGCAGATCCTGGTTCATTTCCAAAAGCCAGCTTGCTACCTCCTGGACCTTCGCTAGGCTGTCTGAGGAGGAGAAGGGCTTGGCATTCTGCAAAGACACACAGAGAGAAACGCGCTTAACACAGACAATCACTTCTTAAAACTCTGTTTTAAAGAAATAAATAGTTCATGGGGAAGACTTTTGAACATTATTCCTTACACTTGCCACATGTTTTATCTCAAGTAAATATTACTGACAAGGGAAATGTGCTCTTCAACATACATTTGTGATGCTTAGCAGCAGACAAGGAAAAAAGTGTGGGAGGGTTTGGCTTCAGATCAGAGCACTAGATGCTCTGCCTGAAATGTGGATGAATGAGCAGAACAGTCTTGAGAGCTACTCAAATTCCTGTAAAGCCAATAAACAAAGTCCAGTCTGTCAATTACATAAGAGAAACATGACTTAAATGTACCAGGAGCAGAGCTTATAACTAATTTACCAGCTCAACTGACAAGCATATCGAGTAGCCACACAGGTAAACAGTTAATTCCTGAACAATCTCGAGATATATGTGGAATTAAAGAACAGACACCAGAGCTTATCTCAAATCAGACAGCTTCTCTATGAGCTAAGTGATAGACGCAGCACATCAGACAGCAAAGCTACTCCCAACAGCGCTAATCTGCCACCATCAAAACCCAAAGGTTTTTTTCAATAAATCATCACATTTACAAGAGTGAGACTCAACATAAAAGGATGAGGCACTAATGCTACACACTTCAACAAAGGTTAACCCACCCCTTGTGCAATTCTAGCAGAATGTTAAAAGATTCAAGCTGATCACAACATTTTCTTAGTTTTGGTCACATTCAGGTTGTCTTAAGCAGCATGGCTTCATGGGTGATGGAATTTCCTTATGAAGTCATAAACCATCTTCCAATGCCAATGCCTTTTGCTTGTTTTTACACTTGTACTTAGACCTATCTGCTTTGAAACAGATCACACACTTGAAAGACACTTGTTACAACCAGGTGGAGGCAGGGCCTGAGAGAAAGATATGCAGGTACAAATATAACAATGGACATTAAAGGACACATTTGCAGCAACATATACACTACAGGCCTCTTAGCATACCTTCCCAGGCCATTTAATCGCAATTAAACACATCAATGTGATTGAGGGGTTCAATCAGTGGCCTTTCTGTGTGGAGTTTTCCTGCTCTCCTCGCGTATGCGTTGGTTCTATCTGGGTACTCTGGCTTCCTCCCACCATCCAAGGACATGCATGTTAGTTTAGTTGGCCACCCTAAATTTTGCCTACGAGTGAATGTGAATGGTTGTTTATCTCTCTGTGTTGGTCTTGCGATGGACTAGTGACCTGTCCAGGATATATCCTGCCTCTCGCCTGCTACTAGCTGGGATAGGCTCCAGCTTCCCCGCGACCCTGAATTGGACTAGGCTGTATAGAAAATGAATGAATGAATTAGTTAATATGATCCTAAGATGTCATGACTGCATCCTCATTTTGCATTTAAGTAACCCAAACCATAGTCCAACATGAATACCAGCTATTTTGTCAAGAATCAGATCCAGACTCTAAACAGTTGCTACCTACATGCAAACTTCACATCATCAGAAAAAGTTCCAGAGGATGCAATTTGATAATATAGGAAACTCTGGAATGGTTCCAGGGCAGAGCGCACAGGATACCATGCAATAATTATGTTGTAGATATCAGGATTTTGTGTACAACACACCTTTGTGTTGATATCACTTCTATTTAATAAAGCAAGGAAGTGTAAAACAACATATTAGCCAGAATAAGAGTAAGAACATTCATACTCTCCAGTCAATTATTTGCTATATTCACAAATGAGTTAATTTGGATATTTTCAAGACATTTTAATAGATTTGGCTGGGTGATCTCCATAAGTCTGCTGCAAATGTTTCCATCTACGTTCTCATATGTAGTCCCTACAGACCATGTCTAGAAACCCTCAGAAAATGTTTCACACTGCAGCGCATGTGTGAAAACTATAATGGAAATCAGAACAATTACTAAGACATAAGCTCTAACCACAAAAGCACACAAACCAGCTTTGACATGCAGCTTTTACTTTGGATAAACATTTGTGTCTCAGGGAAGGACAATGCAAACAAAAGTGAGTGTAATGCATCTTGTGGATTTGTTTAGTTTGAACATAAGTGAGCGGAGTAGATAGTGGCTCTATTATTTAGGGTTTTGGTATACAACTAATTTATGTTCAGCAATAAAAGAAAAAAACACCACCTAATGGTGCAAAAGTTGTCTACTCAATAGATCCAACAGGGCTGTTTGTAGGACTAAACAAAAAAACTGCTTGTTGGCAACATATCTCTATGGAGGATAACAATTAGGCAGGCAAAAATCAACTTCTTTACAAGAAAGTGCAACAAAAGGCTGTATTATACTTGAACACAGACCACCTTTCTCTAACACAGCTTTGGACATTGAATTAAATCCATACAAACGGTTTCCTGATAAACAAATCTACTGTAAAAAACTTCCACTTAAGTTCTAAATAAAGATCAAAGGGTCCCTTCCATTCCTTACATTGTCAACAACAGACAGGGGAACATTGGAACATACTTTTCTGTTCAACATTTCACTGACGAACCATTCTATCAGGTTTTAAGCTTTGTTTATAAGTCATGTGTTAGCTGGCTATGTGACAAATAAGGTCAATGGTTCCATACTGGTTACTCTGTCTGAAAAGACCATTTTTATCTATTAGACTGCACATGACCTTTGTTACTATACCTTTAAGGGTGCTAATGGACATTCTAAATGACAATAAGGATGTCTCTAATCTTCACTCTGACAAATTAAGATTCAGCTATGCAGACTGTAGTTCACAATCTCCAAAACCACAACACAAGACATAATATTTTGAGTACCACCACATACATTTTCTGCTTCACTTCATACCAAGTTCCTTGACCTTGAGGAAAAAGTCACAGGTCCCTTTGTAAGGCTTCTCTTCCTCTTTGGTGTATAGTCCCGATGCTGCTGTGGTGGGAAGCATTAGACCTATCTCAGATTGCACGGCCTTCCCTCCAGGGACTACCAGTCCATTGCTGTGAGCCTAGAAAAGGAAAGCTATGAATAGCTAATATTTCCCAGCCTTTTACTGGAACAACCAGGATTCTGTAATTAGCGTCCTTAACACATCTTGAGATGTGCTCATTCATATTGCTCAGACATTTGTGAGCTGTTCAAAGAGAGAGGCAGACAGAATAAATTCCTGGTATTAATGAAACTGTTATTGCAGTTAGGGACTAATATATTTTTTTAAACCAGCCATTTAATGGCAGGTTCAATGACAGACAAGATTTTTTAGAAAAGCAATTTTTATAATTGCACAAATCGTACGTCTCTTCAAGCTTACAAAGTGACTCAAATGGTGTTTTGATGCAGCTCGCATGATTAAATTCCAGCTACAAATGGCCCTTGTCGTGCATACACACATTTCATTCATCAGTCTCTATTCTTAGTCCAGGAGGAAGAATGAAGTGGGCAAAAATAGCTTTTGGAAACTGGGGAGGGCAGGTGTGAATTTGTGTCTACTAGAAGAAAGCTTCTGAGACCAAACACAGAGGCCAAAATCAGATGTTATGAAATCAGGAACACAAGAATGAATGCTTAGTAGTATAGAGCCATGTCTGTCATTGGGAGGATAGAAAAAAAAGAAGCTGTAATTCTTAATTGAATAAGTTGAAGAGAACAAAATAGTTTGTATAACATTGTATTAACAGCTAACAAAAACAGTCATCTTACTTTTAGACAATACAATTAGTTCTTTATTCCATTAAGTAGAAAATACATAATTTCTCCAATTAGCAGTAATACATTAATATATATATCCATATTCTTTTTTAATATCAAGCATTATGATAATTGTAACAGCATTGAATATAATTAAATAATTCTGTTTACAGTCTAAAAGAAAGAGAAAAACTCCTGACTGTATTTGGCTCCATTACCGACCAGTATCTGGAATGCTAAATAAAACGTCTCCTTAACCGTGCCCTTTAGCATGCTACTTTCAAAGCGGCTTACTGAGGAAATGATTTTTCCATCTGTTAGCATAATAACACATACCGTGCATGCCCACTTCAGGCAGTGTGCCAGTGCAATGCACACCCATACAGATCTTCATATAGCTGCTGCTGAGTAGGGGTGGGGATTTCTTTAGGGTGCCTTGCCAAGTTGGCACTTCACAGATAAAGCCACAGCTGTGGCACACACTGACTACTTGAGCCTTGTACACAGGCTCAGCATGGGGCACTTTAGCAAGTATTGGCAGACTTCTCCCAGTGGACAGTGGTCTATACTATAATGTATATATAACAGGTATGCAAGACATTAACTTTCTATGAACAGCATCAGAGCAGAAAGAATGTTCCTTCTCTGAGTGTTCTGTGTTAAAGCAGCAACAGCATGAACTCACTACCGACTCAAACTAAACCCAAAGGCAATCTTGAATACAATCTAATCATAACTACAATATTTATGTACCGCAAGGTAGCAATTTCATATTAGCTGTAAATTTCTTTTCCTGGGGCATCCTAAGTCAATGGGAAGAATCAGGGTGAGAAAGATATTATAACAGTACAATATCAGCCAGTTGTTCTGGATATATTCATGCTTTGAGCAGCATCAGCCTCAAGAACCCTTTTAAACTACTTACAGTAGAGAGCTGCATATTTTTGTAACTGTGCTTGTAAGTATGATAAAATAGCCAGCAAATAAAACCCTCATTGTAAATCATTCAAGATCTGAAATAATTTCAAACACAAAATAGCTCAAATCTGATTACAGGAGTGTTAAAGATCTTAACAGACAGTTAAAGATCTCAAGAACACAACACTGTTGAGAATAAGCAAAAAAAATAAATATGTTAGAAGACTAAAATGAACAAACCCAAAAGGCAATGATAAATCACATCAGTGTGACCTTAAAAGCACTGCTGGAGGGAGTGGAGAAAATATTAGGTGTTTTCCAAGCACACAGCAGATAGGAATATATTAAGCAGTTAATGAGTATAGAGCAGGGATCACCAAATCTGGACCTCTTGAACCAGTGTCCTGGTTTTTAATGTGTCCCTGCTGCAGCACACCTGATTCAATTGAAATAGTTTTCTAACAGCTTTTGAGTGCATATGCCCGGCACTTGTAAGGTGGGGTGTTCCATCCTCATCTGGTTCCACTTTTATCCTGCCACAATAATAATGACTTTTATTGTTAACGTTATGTTAGAAACAGGGCAGCAACTACTTTATCGGATTTAGTCGAATTATATTTGCTTTATAAAATGACAGACGGCTAATTTGTTAGTTTGCCACAAGACCGCTGCAAGTTTGTCAGTTCCATTACTCTTTCTAACATAACGTCAAAAATAAAAGTAATTTTCACAGTGGCAGGGTACAAGCAGTACCAGCCAGGGACCAAACCCGTCTCCCAGGCGCCAGGCAAGTGCGCTACCCACTCGGCCAGCAAGGAAGTTGGTTTGCATTGGTTTTGTACCCCTTCAGCTTCAGAAAAGAGAGCCACTCCATTAGACGATCTCTGAGTCTGCAGACCATGAAAAATGACAGCGGACTGCTTGTAACCTATCGACATCAATAATAAAGCAGAAGTATCATTCTGCACCTCATCACCTAACGGGACACTCAAACTTGTGCAATATGTTGACATTTTCACAGTTGTGACTCCGCGGCTTGCGTAGTGGTAATGACGTGCTTAAACGGCGAGGCACCAGAGAACACTACTCTGTTACTTGCATTCAAATAGTGCACCACTAGATGGGGGTAATTCTTACACACTGGGGCTTTAACGACCCATTATCCGAGTCAGGTTAGGTGCAGCATATTGAAAACCTGCAGGACACTGGCTCAAGAGGTCCAGATTTGGTGATCCCTTGTATAGAAGCCAGTTATGACCTCTTTAAGCAAAAGAAGGACATGCTATGAATGCCTAAGTTTAATTTTAAAATGTCGTAAGCCTATCAATACACAGCGTTTTCAGAAACATCCATGCTTTTATTTCTATGTCGAAGCTATAAATCGATGGTTCTATTTTGAGCTGGTGCCCTGTGATGTCTCAAAGGAACAAAGTGAAACTTAAATCCTTGAACTGCTTAAAAGGGGGTGGGGGCAATATTTTTCCGCATTTACTCAGACAGGAAAACTCTGAAAATCAATTATTTCTATGCAACATAAAAGTGACTTGAAGGTTGTGTGTATAAGCAATACACATTCTGCTAAACTGTCACTCATCATCTCTTTTCCTTTGAATTGTTGCCATGCAACAGCTCAATAATACCACAACACTTTCTTTTGTGAATTTCTATCGTTACTCGGGAGAGAACAAATCTTCTTGGAAACCAAGAGAATCATTCTCTTCTGTTGTGAAAATGGCCAGCTGCCAGGATGAGTCTGGAAGGGACCAAAAACCCCTTTAAGGGCCAATTTACTACTTTAAAAAAGTCATGTGTACAATAAACAATAAAGCAACCCTACAAACTACAGCCATGTTACAGAAGCCTGTGGTGGGGCTAAGTCGCACTCTCATTCACACACTGGCACATCCACATTAATACGCAGACACAATCTTGTTTGGTTGTTTGGCTTCTATTTGTTCCATTAGAAAAAGCTTTTTCTTCAGTTGAGGTAGAGCAGCAATCACTGTAGACGACAGGCAGACCGATGGTACACATTTAAATAACAGCAAACTGACAGCAGGTCCCGGTTGTCAAGGCAGCAAAACTGCTATCAAATCACCAGTTTCATTAAAAGACCAATTACTGCATTTCTGTTCTTGGTGCCGAGTTCTTGTACCTGAAACATTGTTTCAGACAAAAAAAACCTCTACACTTTACAAACAGTGCTTTCTGGAACATGCTGCCAGTCCCCATATAAGTCTTGCATTACACCCTAATAGTATTTCTAGTTAATCAAGAAGCACAACACTGATGTAGCCATGTCTTTGGGTTCTTCACAGTGTTACCTTTGGTCGAGGGGGGCAGCCGGTGGCCAGTCGCTGCAGCTGCTCTGAAGTATGGCTGCAGGAGAGGAGATCTGAGCAGCAAGCTGTGCGGCCCAGTCTCTTCATCAGGGACGAGATGATGCTGCAGCCACAGCCACACATCGACTTGCTCATTAGTAGCCTAGCTGCTCTGAGGTTGTAAGACGTCGGAGAAAAAGAGACTCACTGCAAGCCGAAGCCACTTCCTGGTCCTTACAGAGTACCCTCAGTTGTCCTTAAAGCTGATACCTTTACTGTAATGTATTCCACATGGAGCTGATCCACAGGTATTCCAGAGATGAGGATGCTTTTATCTACAGTGAGCATAATACAGACGCTGATGCTCACCTTAATCCATAGACAAAGTACTTGAGAAGAGCAGTTTGTCAGGCAATTTCCCTTGTGATTGCTTTCCACTTTTTCCACTCCGTCTACTATACTTCTGTCTCTGAACAGCATACGCCTCCTGCTGAAGCACCCCTTATTTTGCCAAATTCACTTCCATCCATACAACATCTTTCTATGGTAGTAAGAAATACACAGAATGCAGTGTCTGCAACTACTCTCATCCGTCTCTTACTATTTCTATCCGTTTCTTTCTTTTCCCACCACTCCCTCCGGCTGCTGTGCAGTAAGGATGCTATCCCTGTGAGTGCTGCTGCCACCAGCAGCAGCTGCAACGGTAAACCACTCAGACTGAGCTCCTCCAACTTGCCGATAAAAGTGCTTTTCCCACATGAAATTTGATCTCCTAGTCGCTCCATTAATTGAGGAAGCAGTGGACACAATATTATAGGAAATCCTAACCACTCTGCATGCATCAGAGGGACTGATAAAGATACAGTGTGGAAACTGTGGGGGAGGGGTCACAATAATCATTTTGATGACAATAATAGAGCAGACATATTACTATGGTAATAATCTGTCCCCTGTGGTCAAAATATTGCTGTTGATCACAATAATAATGTTTTAAATAAATGACTATTATAAAGGTTGAAACCCCTAAATAGGTAACAGTTTATTTGGGAACTTATCACAATAATTATATTAC
>JAPMNP010574958.1:0-10572 GCA_029874935.1 Atherina boyeri | reverse complement strand
GGGAAAAGTGGTGCATTATCTGACAGAAATGCAGGGGTGCCAATATTTTTGTCCATGACTGTATATATATATATTTGCATGTATGCATGTACACATTTGCATCCATTTGTATGAATAAAAGTTATTTCAATTTCATGCCTCCTTCATTTTATAATGTACTCTTGCTAAACCCAGTATTCAGGACTAGGTTTGTGAACACAGACCACAAACACTAACAACAGGTTTAGTTCTTTAATCCCTTTAAGAGACTTTTTTGTTGTAGTAGTTTTTTTTTTAGTTTTTTTTATTTAATTTTTTCATATTTTCATAGAAATAATTAGTTGTCTGTCATATTGTTCCAGAGGGGAAATGGCTGCTGTCAGCAAAGACTTTCTGTGTTTTTCTGTGTTGCAGCTACTTCAAGCTTATTGTTTCTTCACTGAGTCATGTAGAGGGTTTGAAGAATTGCCTGTTATGTTCAGCTGCATGTACAGCATTCTTCTCTGGACAAGCCAGCGGCTTCAGATCAATCCCTAGCACTGAGCCAGCCTTCTTGGTTAGATTGTTGAAAGATAATATGGATGAAATCTCACTGCTAACAGTTCAATGTCCTGTGTACAGATCTTTTTCTTTACCGTTACATGTCCAATTTTAAAAAGCACTGCAGGAACTCCTTGTTTTACCTTTCCACTAACTTTACCGTGTCGACCTGCTTGTACAGTCTTCAAGCAGAGTATAAACAGAAAAGAGTTTGGGGATACCTTTCTGCAATCATGTCTCTTTTATCAAGCCTAAAGTTGTTTCAAGTTGAAATATTCTGAAAACCTCTGTGCAGATCAAAATGGACTTGCAGAATCGGGGGATAATGGTCTTGGGGTGTATTACTACAGGCCACTCTTGGCCACATGCTTTCAATATGCAAACAGCCAGGTGATACACTTCATATTGTTTGCATGATGTTAGAGAAAAGTGTAATTATTCTGTTAGCCAAAGTAAAACTAGAACTTTGAAATACATCTAAACACTTTTTCCTGACTGAAATCAGACTTAATTCATATTTTTCAAAGTCGGACTTACACATCTACATAATGTGATTGAGAGTAAATTTGCTCCTGCATGGATACGTTCCCTCAGATTAAAACATTCTTTCATAATTTGTGTATGATCCACATTTCTCATGTGGAAACTATGGATCATGCAAATCGTATGGGCTTTCAGCTAGTAATGGAAGAAGCCAGTAACAACAGAGAATTAACCACAAGGGATAACCACTTAGATAAATTTATGAGTACAGCACCTACCGAACACACAGAGCTGTAAATCTGTCCAACTCACCGCTTCATTTGTTATGAAATGGCCACTAAGAGGTCTTACCTGTTCCAGTCACTCAGCAGAAAACAAAGGGGGACAGAGCTTTCTCAGTCCGGGCCCCAAGACTTTGGAACAACTTGCCGAGGAAATCCGCTAAGTGGACACAGTGCTACCTTTTAAAAGATATCTTTGTCTGAGAACTTTTCCCATATATTCAGCTACAGTATCTTTTATGTACTTCTCCCTCTACCATTGCTATTGCTGATTTTGTTTGCGTTCATCTGTTGTTTGTGTTGCCTTGAAATGCAAATTGTGACATTCATCTTTTAAAGTGTTCTACAGTTAAAGTATATCATTATGACATTATTATATTTCAAATTGTTTGTAAATAGTATACATGTGTGACATAACAGGTCAACCATGAAAAGCCCAATGCTTACAAGCTGAAAGCAGGTATATCGCCATCTACTGTAGTGGAGTCAGACATACTTTGGACTATACATTGATTAATCTCCTGTAGTCCAATTGTCTTGTTGAACTTTAACAGCATGCAGAAGTTAAGAAAAAGTTTAATGAATTTCTGAATTTTCTTCATAGCCTTTCAAAAATTTGCAACCCAAGTTTCAGGAATATCCAAGTCCCCATTTTAGCCTCAAATGAACATCTAACATGAGCATAAGCATGTGGGCCAATTTAAATCAAAAATTTGTATGACATTTTTTTTCACCATCTGGTCTGGAGAAAAAGTCACCTAAGACTTTCTTGGATGGTTTTAATTTACCTGTTTGAATACACTCAGCTGAAGCCTATTTTCCTATGAAGAGAAAAATACTGTATTTTTTATTTGTGTAAAATCTACGTGGACTGAAGTGACCATCCTGAAAGCATCTTTTGTGCATCTAAGACAGAGTGTTAAATGAGTGTTAAAGGTCTTGATCCCCCCGCTGCAAAAAGTTAGTGCTCCAGTGATTTAGGGCTTTGCTACATTAACAGAATCAGTCATGCTCCGATGGGGGAAACAGCCGGCTCCCCGGCATATGGTGGCTTGGATGGAACCCAAAGGTAAATTCAGTTTATATTCAATGTGCCATGGTAATTCAATGTTAAACATTTCATTGTGTGTTAGAGGCTAGTTTGATCAGGAGGTAGAAGCCAGAGAGAGGATCAGAGGCCAAAGTGAAATGTAAGACATGCTGCAAGAGTGACAGGTGAAGGAAGAGTGTGTGTTTGAAGCAACTGAGTTAGCAACTCTTTGAGATAAAGAGACTATTTTTGTTATTGTGGATTGAATGGGTGGTCTGCTGACCACAGCGGCTACATGTTCATGAAACATAAGTCACAAAAAACCCTGTACATGTATATTTCAACAGCCTACTGCACAGGAGAGGAGCAGAGAAAATACAAGAGGGCCAACGTCGAAGAGAACTGAAGTTTGGTATTGTGTTTAATTCTGGTTGGCACACATCAACCAGGGTGGGATAGTCCTCCGGTACACACACTTGCAAGCATTCAAGCTCAATTAGGAGTGAGTCTCTATGGGTGTGAAATCAGGGATGTAGGGGCAGAAAGAGGGATAAAGAAAGAAAGAGACAGGACAGTGCCAGAAACACCAGGGGCAAGTGTTGCGTTCAGTGCAGAGACCATGTACAGATGTGCTGGCTCATCCTCACAAAGAGCCACTGATGTCAGCCTTGCCAACTAAAGACGCACGCACAAATAAGGACTCTATTGTTATCGGTCTCCCATAACACCACCCCTAAAAGAAAAAAAAGAAGTTCCCTTTAGAACAGGCAAAAAACATACCCTGTTCATAACAAGGTTTCTAATAATACTCTGCTACATCTAAAGTGGTATCTTCCGTTCCATTATTGTCATCACATGGTATCAATTGCTCACTCTGCCTCCTCTTGTATAATTAAAGTACCATGTTCTTTTCACTGAGCATCACTAAAGGATGACGGTAAGCTGAGGAGCTCACTGAGACATACGGGAGGAGAAATCAGCAGTACGGCAGTACATATCCCCCACAGAACCAAAATACTAATGCTTCAAACACGGTTATCTAAGAATTTGTTTTGGGACTTGTGTAATTATTTCTTTGGCTGACATTGTGGAGCAACCCACCAGTCACACTCCAATATGCCTGATCTGATGTCATCCATTATGTTTCCATTTTTGCAAATGTCCACTGGGAACACAGCACAGAACGTTCTAAAACTAAGATGCATCATGACTATGAGTGGAAAGATCTTTCTAATCCTTCTCCGGCTGATTAACACAGCGTGTGACCACAAAGGCTGACCGTTGAACAGGAACTATGAACAGACTCGATAATTCTGTTAATTAGGGCACAACTCACTTGTTAGAGGAAGGTTGCGGTCACGGTGACTGTGATTACATTTGATTGTTGAGCACGTTTCACACAACTGGACGAATTTCACATTGAGGATCGCGGCCAATTAGGTTGTGCTGAAATCGTACACCTATTCAAGCTGCCTCAGGGGCTGATGATCAGAGTCATGTTCAAGTTCAGCAGTGTTGTGCCTTGGCTAAAAAACTCTCTCCTGACCTCAGTGACTAATAAATGACTAATAAAGCAGAGCAGACATGTGTCTCCAATCTAACAGAACTTAACCCCTCTGAAACAACATTGCTATTATCCCAAGATATTCAGTTATGACTGCATTACCATACAAAGCATTCCAATCCATACAGTACTGAAAAGCACAAACCACATCATCACATAGTTATATGTTGCTGTCTCCCTTGATGAGTCTTTCTTATTCTCACTCTTTCTGGTGTCCTTATTTCTTTACAGACAGACCAGCCCACCATCTGATCAACAGATGCTCTGGACAGCATTATTAAGTGTAATTGGTGGTAATCTGGGGCGATTTTTTATTTTGGTGACACATCATTTTCTATAATTCTCGCCTCTCCCTTTTAAGTCACCTAAGCGCTGTGTTAAGTGCCAGAGTGAGACTGCACTTGTGCCAGTGTTTAATGTGTTCAAGTCTTCAGAGACATGCAGGCCTCAATGAAAAGCAGATGTTCAGATGGATAGATGGTTTAAGGAGAGGAAAGGGGAGCGATCAGAGGTGTACTGTACAGGGGGCAGGGGGTGTTGGAGAGGGTAACGGTATGTCAGGAGAGTGATGCAAACATCTGAACCCAAGGTGCAACCAGCTGCCAAAACCACAAGACAGATGCCTCTGGAAATCCTATGTGACACTTCAACCGGCCCCACTTTGGCTTCATAAATCATAACATTCAGCACTTAGACTGATAATAATGATCATTTTATTCCTGTCTGCTCCAACACCAACATCTGCCATGATTCTTCCTCCATCCTTCCTGTCTTTCAACACGAGACAGGTCAACACATACTAGAGTGCGACAGCAGACTGCAGGACTTTGTAGTGGGCTGCTCTTGTTGTGTGCCTTGTCCAGGGCAGATGTTGTGTATCAGGTTTTAAAGCCTTTCCTGGCTTTTCTGAATCTCATAACTCATGTCTATATTTGTGTCTGCGGCATAGGCCCGGATCTTATTTGTTTGCTTAGTAATGGATGTATGATTGAAAACCTGGGGGCACAAGTAAATGAAAAATAACAACGTCTAGGGAGGAAGCTCCTCTCAAAGCAGGTGCAGAGCGAGGGAAAAAGAAAAACTTTAACGAAATTACTGCTGGAGCAAAGCGATGTCAGTGTTTTTGTAGCAGGATTACCAGTACCAGCAGACATGAGAATTTTCATAAGGATAAAAATCAATTTGTTCTGGTTGATTCTAGCTGCTCAGAAACTGGTATCTTTATTCCTCCCCGTTTTCTCATGGTCAGTTTGGTCATTTGAAAATAACCCTAGAATAGCTGCTAGAAAGCTGAATGTAAAGTATATGTAAGAACCTCTGGGTAAAGAAAGGCACATGTAGCTCAAAAGCCATCAAGAATCTAAACACAGCATGATTTATATAAAAACAATATTAAGGAAATCATCACGAGAATACTATACATACAACTGAGCTCTACTGTACAAACAAACCTCTTTGTGGACACAAATGGTTGCTCCCACTAAGTGGCTACACAGCTTAAAATCACACTGATGAACACGGTGGTTGGTAAATGATTAGCTCTCCTGTCTTTCAGAAAAGAAAGAACATGCTGTGGGAAGCAGGCCTCCACATAATACCAGGCTCTTCAAATGGAGTAGTGCTAACCACAGTCATGAACACAAACAAATAGTTGGCAGCCATCATTGCTCCAACCCCAGCCCCGTCAACCTACCCCACCCAGTCAATGCCAGTGCCAGACTCTGCCCGCCACGTTCCAGGGGCTCGTTACTTCACCACATTGCTATAAGAGGGGGCGCCGTCAATCACAACCTAAACACACCAACCTAGAATGTTTGAGGAGAAAGGTGAGTGTTACACACACTCCACACACAAACACTTCTCCCTCTTTGTCTTTCTCAAATACCTCAGCCAAAAATAAAAAGGAAAAAAAAAGAATAAACTTGTGCTGATATATGCATACAGTATATGCATCCCTGATCACAGTCAACAACCTCAACTGGCTACAACAGCCAATCACTTCTTCTGTTGTCCTCCCTGATTAACATAATTAAAACTTTACACTTGTGAATATCACCACCTGGTGGTAGCACCTTGTCACTGGTGGTGCAATCCAGGCCATCCATTTTGAAGACAAAAACATCAACGGGTGATGGGAATAAAAGCAGTGCAGTCTCAAAAAAGACCTGGTGCTATAAAAGGTTTGAGCTGTCAGATTGAAATCATGATATTTAGTTTGAATTAAGAAATACATATTCTAATCTCCAAGAGTTAGCAATATAACTTACATTATTCCGGTTTCTTGATGAAGAAAGTTTCTAGGACTTTCATTTAAATAATGGTTTAGTAGAACATCTTAATTATCATAAATTGTCATGACAAAGTTTGTATCGAAAGCATGTAAACATATATTTCAATATGTTTTTTTCCCATATGTTTAACACCCAAATCAAACAGGTATTACTGTGTGTACCTGAGCAAGATGACTAGAATAAGAAAGGTGGGTCATTAACATAAGCTGCATGGATACACATATAACAAATTGATGGGAAAAGAATAGAACTCAGCATACAGAGGCAGGAAAGGCCTCACTCTGACCTTTGGAAAGGAAGAAAAAAGAAATACATAGAGATGTTTGATTATCACAAAAGTAAGCATATCCTTTGTCTTTGAGTCGAACTCCATCAGAACATTTGATAATAAAGCAGAAATGTGCATAGTCGACAAACCACATTAAAGCCGCAAGCTGCCACAACTCTGTCCTGACAACCTCTATGATAACAAGATTGTGCCCACAAATCTGTACACTCTGAGGATTTATCACAGACAATCACAGTTTTACAAGGAGTGCTCAGCCAAACCACATCCTATAATTTGACATTGCTGCAGAGGCTAAATGCTGCACAAAGCATCAGTCTGGACCATGGAGTGACTTGATAGACCATCAAACTAGCAGTACATGATGCACTTGGCTGGCAGACACGACAGGGACACCTGGCTTGGTGACAGACACCTTTATGGGCCTGGTGAACAACGTGGCTCCGGAGCCGGGCCAAGAGGGCCGCAACCTCGGCATGGAATCAGGAGGTGCTTCAAAGTCAGACAAGAGGTGGCTCTGTTTGGGGAAATACTGACAGGGTGATGCAGCCGGTCTGAAGTTTTAGGACTGACGAGTGCTACGAGTACCACACCCTGAACAAATGTGTTAAATGTGTGTCCAGTTTGCTTCTTAATCAAATTAACCTTTAACTTTCAACAGTAGACATAAATACAAGGCACCTTCTAATAAACACTTATGTAAATCATTCTAAAGCCATAAAATCCTGTATTTGTAAATGCTACTTTGAGCATCCTTTTTAAAAAATGTGTTTACTCATTTTTGAGTCCACTCATGAGAACAAGTAGTTTATATAAATCAACCATAAAAAAACAAACATGCAGATTTAGTGCAGAAGCAGCGTTTTCCTCCTCAAACAATAGGCCTCATTTTGTCTGTGTGCCCTCTTAAGTCATATCAAAAACCAGCAGGCGTCCCTGTGAAACTCTATTGAAACCAGATCTAGTTGCCAGACATCAGCATAGAGCCATGTTTGTTAAAAATGTTGTAATAGCACGATAAATTTGCGGTGATGAGAATGGCTTGGATTGAAAAATAACTGATCAATCAAATGTCAAATGTTTCGTAACAATGAATAAAATAAAATTGAAACATGTATTGTGTAACATATCAAAGACTGAAAACAGTAGACTGAATATGTGTTAACTGTGCAGATCGAATCAATTTCGTGTAAATAATAGTGTTTTGGATAGATTGCTTATTTTACATCAAAATACCAATAAACTTTCTTTACATATAAAGGACTACAGAAAGCATATGCTTTTAAAAAGCCCTAAAAAACAGTACAATCTTCATGATCACCTTCATGATGATGATATTTCATTTGAAACCATTATAAGACTTCTAGATCTGGCTGCCTAAAAAGAAGTGGTCACTAAGAGTGGAACCATGGTTCTTTGTGGAGATGTGAGAGTCTTACAGAAGGAAAACCATCAAGGTCTTTATAATACAGTTGCCAGACAAAAGCCATTCATCATGAAAAGACGCATGACAGCCTGCTGGGAGTTTGCCAAAATGTATCTGAATGACTTTCAGTCAACAAGAAGTATAATCATCCAGCCTGATGAAACAAGGATTGAATTAAATGTAAATGTTAATGTACTTTATTTATATAGCACCTTACATCGACCGATAGGTGAACCAAGGTGCTTTACAACTGAGTAAACAACAATTTAAAACAACACACCGGAAAACAAGTACAGTAATAAATGAGAAAATAAAAATAAAATACAATAGAATAAAAATAAATATAAAAGTGTCACCACACTACTTGGTACTAAAAGACATTTTAAAAGATGCGTTTTAAGCCTTGATTTAAAAAGTGGACAGTGTGTGAAGAAAACAAGGCACTGATTATCACCTCATTAATACAGCCCTTGTCAAACACGGTGATGGCACCATCATGCTATGGGAAAGTTTTTCTTTGACAGGGGCTGAGAGACTAATCAGGAAAAAGTAGAAATGGATGTAGAAAAATTCTGAGCAATTCTAAGATATAAACCTCCTCCAGAGTATTTGGGCTGGGGTGCCAGTTTATTCTTCAGCAAGACAACTTCTTAGAGCAAAGTTTAAAGACAACAGAAGAGTGGCTGCAGAAAAGCTGTGTGAAATCCTGGAATAGACCCATTGAGGCTACATCTACAAGGAGACAGAACTGATTTTGTTTTTAAAACATTTTCTATAAACATGGAATTATTCCAAGAAATGTATGCGTCTACTGAAAATAAAAAACACCAAATACAGAATAATACATGAAGCAGGAGCATGTTAAGCAAGTTTTAGTGAAGTGGCTGAATTAGGGGCGGGACCTTAGCGTGTTAATTAGGATTATTTAATTCCCAAAAAATGACATGTTAAAAGAATTAAAGGTTGGATATGGAACACGAACACAATAGCGACATCTAGCGCGTCCAGGTTATTGCAATGGATGCACGCCTAGTATTGTCAGGTTCGTTGCAGATATGTCAAGTGACCAGCCGGCAGCGTGTCCAGAGAGAAATGTAGGCTATTGTAGAGGAGTTTAACTGACAGCTAACGTTAGCCAAGTTAGCAAGCGACTTAGCTTACCAATCCAGGAGAAAAGTAGCCGTTTCCGCGTGTGTTTTGATGCCGTTGAAACTTTTTATGTGGGTCCATCTAGTGTAGGGTTTACCTTATTCTAGTTTTTCCTCTTTCCTCCTCTTACTCCTCTCCTGAGATGGATAACAATATCTCCGGGGCTCTGAAGCAGCTGCGGGACTTGCTGACTCCACCAGTTTACCCAGTGTCAGCCTAGCAGTGCCGAACATACTATTGGAACATAGAGACCATATCTGGCAACCTGCAATGGCAGCCGCCGTTGGCTGGAAGATGTAAATATAATGCCACTGTTGAACCCGTCAAAATTTTACATTTTACTATATTTCAATTTTAATAAATTTTCTAAGGAAATGTTGTAAGCCATTTTCATTCTCCACCCCTCTAAATGCCTCGTGGAATTTTTTATTTTTTTTTTTTAAATAAATGGAATGCAATGTTATCAATAAGCGCGGATTCCAGAGCTCCTCAGCCGCCATAATGTCAAGTCGACAGAAATCGGGTTCTCAAAAAAGAAATGGAAGAAGAAGAAGGGAAGAGGACAATAGAGACAGAAGGAATTTTATGTCCAAATATTTTAAAAGAGGTGAACAGGATGCATAAGCTGAATCTACTGACACTGACCTATGGCAAAGTAAAGCAAAGCACATATTTTAGTATATATAATATATAAATATATCAAATCAACTTAAAGTGCATAAAACATAATATCTTGTTTCTTAATAATTAATGATTCCTCCACTGCTTGTCTCAGCACCTGCGCCAGGTGAGTGCCTGTGTGACTCTCAGAGGGGGCGTGTCTGCAGCACCGGACTTCTCATCTCAGTCTGCTGATGCTTGAGCGGTTATTGTCACATATCTATGCGTTCCCCGGTTTTGCACAGCTGTCTGCAACTATAAAAACACTGATAGTGTTGGTGATGGCTTCAGCACGGTCAAATTGTGCAGCAAGAGGCTGCTTAAAAACCGCGGTGACTTCACATGCGGCCAGGCTTGAAGTGTTTCCACTAGAGACGCGCAAATGGCGGTCACAGCCACGGACTCCGCGGTTGACCCGCGGATTGGGCGGTTCAACGAAATATCATATTTTAATTAAATTTGGGCGGGTGCCGGTTGAACCAATAAAATAAAAAAAAGCATAAAGGCTAAATTGTTAAATATTGTTATTTACATCTAATAGAAGCAAATTCTCATCAGCCAGTCATTTGGCCTTGTCAAGTCTATAGGCCTAAATGCTGGTTTGTTTGTTTTATCAGAGATGGCAATCTCGGCAAATGTGCGTGAAAAACTAAAAAAGGGAGAACTAAAAAAGAAGGAAAAGGAAGGTTGGAAAAGTGTTGCCTGGACTAACTTTAATGAAGCGGGGAATCATGATGACACCAGTGCAGGCTATGTCATTTGCAAAACCTGCAAAGCTGTTTATGTGCATGACAGTCTCAAGACAGTCTAACTTGAATGAATGTCAACCTGTCAAATTGCGATAAAGCTGATAAAGACATGCCACGATACAGTGGGATGACGC
>JAPMNP010574915.1:0-12639 GCA_029874935.1 Atherina boyeri | reverse complement strand
TGGACGATAGGGGGGTGTAGACTAAGTAATGTACGTTTAAGGCATATATCCGTACAAGTGTGGACATGGCCTAAGGCTACTTATATTCTAACATGGCTAAGGTTATCCCACCTAACCTTATACTGTACCTGTGGCACACACGCATCAATAGTTTGTAGGCATGTGCGAAAAAAAGGCAGAAATATTACCTTCTCTTAAAGTATTCTTGTGTGATCTTTACAAGCGCCTCCACATGTAAAATATGGAACAGCAAAGTCATGTCTGGATGATTCCTGTTGTTTACCTTTCTCTGAGTGCTCACCGGTTGTTATTAAGCTGGCTATGGCGCGTTCTTTCTGGTGTCACTTCCTTTCCGAACTCAGTTCTTACCTAACGACTCCACACTAATTCAAGAGCCAGAGATTCAAGAATTAGACGGCACACTTACTCATGTTACAAAATACCTGGAGGGGGGCTTAGACAATGGGCTAGTGTGGCCGAGACGGGGTATTTGCTAAATATTTGTTTAAGTGCTTATACAGCCTAGTGTTGCCAGGGCCTAATTCTTGAATGTCCGGTTCTTGAATTAGTGTGGAGTCGCGAGCTGAGTTCGGTAAGGAAGTGATGTCAGAAAGAACAGCTTAATAACAACCGGTGACCACTCAGAGAGGTAAACAATAGGAAGATGGAGGTGAAGCATCCATACATGATTTTGCTGCTCCTTATTTTACATGTGGAGGCGCTTGTAAAGATCTTACAAGAATACTTTAAGACAAGGCGACATATCTGCCTTTTTTTCCGCGCATGCCTACTACGTTGGGGTTGCCCCAGCAGGCGGCTGGAGGAAGGGGGTCGTAAACCATGGGTGCATGTGTGGACCGGTATAAGGTGAGGTGGGATATACCCTGTATAACCTTAGCCGAGTTAGTGTAGAAGTAACCTTATTTTTGGTTTGTTTAATGTTTGTGCTACTCTACGGGAATCCCAGAGACATGATTGTGGTTATTAAAGTTCTGTGTTTTGTATGAAAGACAAAAGAGATTTGCAAAGTTTCCAAGGGAGTTTAGGGATTGAGCAAATCAACATTTGGCCCATTTGTGGTAAAAACGCTTTGATACTAGTTTAACCTGTTTTGTTTTTCTAATTCCATTTCACAGTCAAGGAGAAATTGACAGCTGATCCAGAGAGTGAGATTGCGACCACCAGTCTACGAGTTTCTCTCCTGTGCCCTGTAAATACTCTTCACCATTATTTTGCTCAGTTATAGCTTTGAGAAATCAATTAATGTAGAATTGGATCGATAAAAATTTATTTCCCAATTCCTGTGAATACAGTGTCTATAGTTGCTAAAAGCTGAGTTTATTGTCACAGTGGAGGCAATTTTATGGTAAAAGAATGTCTTAAGGTTTATATCCATGATACATTAATCACTGCTTTGTTCTGCTGCATTCTGTAATAAAAGGGATTGTTATTTCCTACTATCTTGAGAAGTTATGGGTTTTTGTGTGTGTGTGTGTGTGTTAAAGCTTGGAAAGATGAGGCTGACTATCCCTTGCCGATCAATGACATGCTCACACCTTCAGTGCTTCGATGCTACACTTTATATTCAAATGAATGAGAAAAAGCCAACCTGGGTGTGTCCAGTGTGTGACAAGAAGGCCCCATATGAACACCTTATTATTGATGGGTGAGAAAACACCTGATTTATTTCAAATATATCATTATTTGGTTGTACAATGTATTTGTAGATTTGTGTAATGTTTAATTTAAAGAGGCTATTATCAATGTTTAGATTTTTTTTACGGTCATGGTTCAGATTTTTTTCTTCCTTTTTTCATTGTCATTTGTTGAATTTTTCAAATTGTTTTCACAGGTTGTTCATGGAAATATTGAATAGCTGCTCTGACTGTGATGAAATCCAGTTCAAGGAAGATGGAAACTGGGCACCTATGAGGTCAAAAAAAGAAGTGCAGGAGGTTTCTGCTTCCTACAATGGAGTAGACAGCGGTATGTATCCTGCAGAGTCCCAACATCTAATGTTCTTCTGGATTATTGAGCACAGTATGAATTTGCTGGGTTATTTTTTTTAGATTTGTCGAGAACGGATAGTCATGAGCACAAACGGGGATCATCTCATGACAACAACAAGAAAGTTGATGTGATTGATCTTACACTGGATAGCTCCTCAGAAGAAGAGGAAGATGATGAGCCACCTCCGAAAAGGGTCTGTCCATCGCTGTCTCCTGTGTCTCCACCTCCAAGCAAGGGGTAAGCCTCCAAACTATTAATCAGGATGTTAGATGACCATTAACAGTATTGTTTTTTGGGATATCTCTGCTCGCTTCCGTCTGGTTGTTTAACTTTGTCCCTGACTTGATGTGTCATTGTTTCCTCTCAGAGTACTGAACCTGCACAGCCAAGCCTCACCTGTTGCCAGAGCTCCCAGCATGCCCCCTGTGGAGACCAGCTATATCCCTCCCCCACCACCCCTTATCCAGGACTACCGCCACTATTATCACACAAGTGACCTGCCAGGTAGATCAGTTAGTTGTCTTCTAGAATGTCAAAAACTTACTTTGCTTCATGTTTAATGTGTTTTTATCTACAGTTATTCACAGTTTATATAAAACAAAGTCTTCTCTTTTTACAGATCTGAATTTCTTCTCCTTCCTCCAGGGTGACAATCAGGTACAGCAGCTGACACTTGCAGTTTAAAAAAATGAATTTATTTATTTGTTATGATAAAATAAGAAATACATCTCTATCACAAGAAAATAGGGGTGGGACTTAAAAACGTTAATACTAGTTCATTAGTCTCAAAAAAATTCCATCCATCCATTTTCCTGCCGCTTTATCCGAGGTCGGGTGGCGGGGGCAGCAGCCTAAGGAGGTAAACCCAGACTTCCCTCTCCCCAACCACATCTGCCAGCTCATCCGGGGGGAACCGGAGGCCAGCCGAGAGATGTAGTCCCTCCATTGTGTCCTGGGCCGTCCCCGGGGTCTCCTCCCGGTGGGACGTGCCCAGAAAACCTCCCCAGGAAGGTGTCCAGGAGGCATCCTGTCCAGATGCTCGAGCCACCTCATCATGCCTCTCTTGATGCGGAGGAGCAGCAACTCTACTTTGAGCTCTCTGCTTCTCACCTTATCTCTACGACAGAGCCCGGCCAGACTGCGGAGGAAACTCATTTCGGCCGCTTGTATTTCATGGTATCGTTCTTTCGGTCACTACCCACAGTTCATGACCATAGATAAGTGTAGGAACTTAGACCGACCGGTAAATCGAGCTTCGCTTTTTGGCTCAGCTCCTTCTTCACCACGACAGACCGATGCAGAGTCCTCATTACTGCAGACGCTGCATCGATCCGTCTGTCGATCTCCCGCTCCATCCTTCCCTCACTTTTGAACAAGACCCCGAGATACTTGAACTCCTTCACTTAAGGCAGGACATCACCCCCGACCCGGTGAGAACACCCTACCCTTTTCCGGCTGAGAACCCTTGGTCTCGGATTTTGAGGTACTGATTCTCATCCCAACCGCTTCACACTCGGCTGCGAATCGCTCCAGTGAGAGCTGAGCAACTGTCTGAAAAGTTCAGGAGTAGTCTTCAAAATATTTAAAATGGGACTTGAACTTTTGATCTGTTCAGTACTGGCCAGGGATATTTTCTATTCCTATTTTACCTTTTTTTTAATTAATGCAATTAAATAAATTTTTCCAGACATTAATAGAGCTTGAGTTTACAATATTGTCTTTTTCTATTATTTGATTCAGTTGTCCACTGAAATCCAGTGGAATTAAAAAAAAAAAAAAAAGCTTTTTGGGGCAACTATTGTTATGCAGTTAAATAGCGCTGAATCAAGATTAATTACATGCAAAGGCTCTAATTAATTAGATTAATTTTGGAATTGAGTCCCACCCCTACTAGAAATCCATTTCAGTGGTGCTAATGCTGTACATGAAAATTTCAACTTGTCTTGGTTGTATCGCAAAGCTACACCACTAATTTATTGTTGTTATTGTTATTGTTATTATTATTATTATTATTATTATTATTATTATTATTATTATTATTATTATTGTTATTATTATATATCTGTTTTGTGCATTTGACAGTTTTTTGGTTGTTTTTTTTGTTTTTTTTAGATTTAATATAGTCTTTAATATTTTGTGAACATGGTCTCTGAACAGGAAGACAAAGCCAACAATCACACTGCTGTACAAAATATTTTGCTGTACTGTAACCGTAACTTTCCTCTGTCCTGCTAGCATTATAACATGGTGATGGCTGCTGCAGCAGCTGCATCAGCCTCTGCAACGGAGGACCATGATCTGCTCCTCAACCGATTCCTCCCCTACAGCTCCTCTCAAATGTTACGGGAGCAGCCGGGCACCCCCAGCAGCAGCACACTGGCAGCCACCAACGGAGGCAGCAACAGTGGAAGCACCAGCAGTTTGGTGTCTTCCAGCAGTCTGAGGGATCGTGAAAAAGACCGAGACAGCCACACCATTTCAGGATTGTCAAGATCCTCTGTGGAAGCTGCAGCAGCAGCGGCAGCCATCTATGGTTCCATATCTGACGTTATCTCTCTTGACTAGATCCACACAGAACTGAAGGACAATGGAGACCTCGAACAGGAGTTAATTGTAAATAATAAAGAGGAAGATGAAAGAATACAGTGCTATGTACAGAGAGGAAAATCTATTTTCAATTTTACTTATTATATATGTACATAAACTTAGGACGCTTCTTGTCCGGTGAGTTACTTCAGTTGATATTTTTCTGTGAATACTGAAGACTTTTTCACACCTCTTCATGTGGTCCTTTGATTATATTGTAGCTTTTGTACCTGTTTTTACAGTTTTTGTTTAAATATTTAATGTCAATGGCATTATTTCAGCATACATGCACAGAACTCAATGAGGCAACACCAGGAGCATATTTAGAATATAAAAGAAATGGGCATTGTTGGAGAGAAATGAAAGGCAAGCCACAGCAACACAAGAAAATGTGTAACAATTTCTTTATTTTCTAAATATTGTTTATCTGTCAAAATGTTTTGGCAGCAAAAAAGATCTGGCCATTTTTTGCCATCACTGTAGATGTATTTTCTCTCAGACATTCATGCTGTGGTTGTTATTTTAAGGAATTATTTATGATGTAAGTTATGTTGGATGTGTGCTATTTTTAAAAGAAGCATTCCCTATGCCTCTTGGAACTCTTGCCACTAGATATGCAAAATCAAATGCGAGATTCTTCTGTTGTCATAACAGCACTCTCTCTCTCCTCACTTTTAAGCAAATCAGTTATGAGCAATATCTTATTGTTCAGCCAGTTCATGAAATGCATAGAAATTGGGAGTTAATTGATATTTTTAGGATCTGGCTTTTTCAGTGTGTGAATGAAGGGCACTAGTAGGGCAAGCACACACAATTGGACCTTTGTATACAGTATATATATATAGATATGTATATCAAAGACTTGCTAAATTTTGATTTATTTTTTTTATGTATAGATATTCTGTGTATTACTCTAAAATATACACAGAAAACTAGAGACATGACCAGTTGACACTGCTCCACTTTCAAGACAAGGCTAATTTCTGGTCTGTTTAAAGTTGATTCTTAATTGAAAAGCTATATCTGTTCACTTAGTTTGAGTGGATTAATTACATTTCAGTCTGTTATTCTATCGTAGCACTTGCCTCTTTTTTTTCTTAGTTTTATAAGGTCTGTGTGGAGCAATGAAGAGTTACAGTTCACACTCAGTTTTCAGCTTTGTATGTCTGCCGATTGCCTGAAAGCTCACCTGTTTAAGTGCTATGCCGTTCTGTAGTGAGGCCACAGGATGCATAGTGTTTTTGGTGTTTAATGTATTTGCAACAGCCTTTAATATAACTGTGATAGCTTAGTCTTTGACTGAATCACAACATGCATTTTGGCCCAGAGATTGAAAATTATTGAAATGATTATGGATGCCTCCCCTCCTTTTCTTTCTTTTTTTGACTTGTGCTTACAGTTAGGATTATTTATTATCATATATATTTTCAACATCTGTTTGATTCGTGAATATGCATTGCTGTCATTGTATGTGATATTTCTTTTGTAATTATATTATTAATGCTATTTAAAGATGTCACTGTTGCTTGACATGCATTGTAACATTTTCAGTTTGTCTGTTTTGCTATCAGATGATGTCAATAACTCAATAGAAGCTTTGATCATTTTGAACAGCTATAAGGTTTACTGTGCTATTTCATATTTGTAAGAATTGAAACTCATAGAACAGCTTCTTCCTTGTAATTAGTTACAGAGTAGTTCTGATCCAGCTCCATATGTATCTCTGTTTCTGCAGGTAGCAAAGAAATTTTTACAAAGAAAATGATAAACTCATAAAAATGGAACAACATATCACACATCTGGCAAAAATTGAACACATCTCATGCATAAAGCATATCAGAGGCTGTAGCTGGAAGAAGAGGTTATTGTCCCCGTTTTCTGAGACCCTAAATTTCTACTCTACCCATCTTACAGTTGATATTAACCATGGTTTAATTAGAGACATTAAGTATTTTCCTTGCTGGAAGAACCACAGACTTAATTAAACTAGTACTAAGAGTTATTTAAACTATGTACACTAATGCAGTATGTAAAACATGAAGTCAGTAATGTGATGCTATCATAGATATTCATAATTCAGCTTTGATTTGATTGTATATTAGGATAAAGCTATTTTACTTTTGTACCTTGGACAAAGGTGGAGTTCCATTACCAAGCAGGAAACAATAGATTAATATTTTGAATGTGAATTTATCTCCTGAACAACATTTTCACAACTACTTGAATTTTTGTATGGGTTCAGTACGTGGTTTGTTCAAAGACCAGCTCAAACAGCTAAGTTATGAAATTCTTATAAGGAAAAGTAACAGATTCACTCATGAAATTTGAAACTGAATTTATTTTTTAATGTATTTATTTACTATTTATTACTTTCTATGTTTTGTTGATCTCAATTTTTAAAATACTTGACTAAAGCTACCAGATGAATGCAGATGGGGTTTGACTACCCTACTTATGTTCCAAAGTAGGACTACTCAATTCGGTCTTATAAGGGACACAGTCTTGCAGGTTTTCAATGTTTCCCTGCTTCAACACAAATTAAATGGATCCAACAGCCTATACACAATGACTGCAGAACTGCTGCCCTGTAGTACCAAATTGAGTAGCCCTGTTCTAAAGAATACCAAGATATTAATCACATAGTATTTTTTACATGATATTCTTATGTAGAAAAAAAAATCCTGTATTCCATAGTCTCACTTACAGTGAAATTGAACTAGTCGATGTTTATACAGAAAACAAACTTTCACAAAATATTGAATAAGGACTTGTGACCTTGGTATTTTTTAAATGTGCTCCTTTCATCTGGTTATGTTTAAGTTATATGTTCATGAGATGACAGTGATTGACAAAGATATGTCCAAGTCATGGGTCCATTGACTGTTTACTGTCTGACAGTTTATACAGTACAGCACTTATACTCCTGGACTCCGTGTGTAGAGTCAGTATATATATAGATTATACGTAAGGTCTTTAATAGACTGGTCAGTAAATATTGTTTTTTGCACAGACACAATATAGAATAGGGCTCAATCAACATGACTTTTTCAGAACTGAGACAAATTGGTGTTATAAAGTTGGTGATAACCAATATACATTTTCTATTAGAAATAAATAAGTAAAATAAAAAGATCCAATTTTGGAGTCATACTAAAAAACACAAAGACCAACATATTCCTTTGTTGAAATACCCTTGTATGATATTTCATCCATTTTAACTAGATTAGACGTTCCCACCTCATATTTATTTTGTAGAAGATGATTTCTTTATGATGAATAAACATAACTCGATGGGAAATATTTAATCAAGCTGCAGTATAATTGTAATTTACTTTAAACTATATTGCAGTTTAGGGACCCAGCTAAGAATTGGATGATTTTACTTAAACATTTTTGTAATGGGTTGTTTATATATAGAATAGTTTTTCAATAATTCAAATAGTTTATGAAAAACTCCACCTGTAAACAAAAATTGTTGTATTTTACCAGCAGATGGGGAGCATGAGCGTGGACTTCTTTTCTGTCACCGTATTATTGCGTCACTGCGTGGGTAATGACGTTATTTGAAAGCGGCGCCGTTGCGGACTGGAATGGGAGCTGGCGATTTTTCCCATACTTTGATAGTTTAATCCGTGAATGGCGCCGAAACAGGACCCGAAACCTAAATTTCAAGAAGGTAACATCTTGTCTATTTCCTGCTTTTCTGGGGTATGAGGCAGCATTAACTGGTAAATCAAACGAAAGGGTCCACAATGCTAGCTTAGCGTATCTAAACAAGCACTGTGGCCGCGGAGCTGCTAGCGGCATTAGCATTTATTGTTGTTGATATGAGGACGAAAAAAGTTATTATCACTTTTATTCTCTGCTTTACCGGCTTACTTAGTCATGTCTCTATTACGCAATCCAAAGCTTGCAACAAAAAGTAGAACACTTTCATTTTAGTGATATTGCTCTTTGCCAATACCACCAGCTCCATTCATGCAGCGTTAGCTTCTGGTGGACTTGACCGCCCACTTCTCTTCCACTGAGCTAACTGTTTAGCTGAATGCTGGCTAACCTATTGTTTTATCCCACTACTTGGCGATGTCACTCTGGTTAATTACGCTATTATATAAAAAAGAAAAGCTGTTTTTGTTCAAATAAAACGCATTGATCAAATCTAGGAAAGTTGATTTAAAACATGCTAAATTCAAACATTTAGTGCCATAAAAACAACGATATTTCACGAATAGAAATTCAAATTGTATACATAATGTTAGATAGGATCAGTTTAAACCGTAAAGTTAATCACAGGTGGATTAAGTTTATGACAGACACCTACACAGGTCGAGTCCACATCTTAGAGTTGATTTTAAGTATAATGCATGCTAATTGCTGTTGATCAGACATTTATTTTGTATACCTGACAGTGGTTTTATTTAGTTGCTCTTTATCTGTCATGCTGACTTATTCAACCATGTCTGCTCAGGTGAAAGAGTGCTGTGTTTTCATGGGCCATTGCTCTACGAAGCTAAGGTAAGTTGTCTAACTTGGTCTGCCTCTGATCATGACATTCAACTCTGTATTCGTTTGGTTGTGAATTCTGCCTCTCTTTTTTTTTGCAGTGTGTTAAGATAAATATCAAAGACAAACAAATCAAATACTTCATTCATTACAGTGGGTGGAATAAGAAGTAAGTTTTAGCCCAAGTAAATTCAGATCTGTCTTTGTTCTATGAATTCCTCAAAAGTGATACAATTATTTTGTATATTTTCTTTTCAGCTGGGACGAATGGGTTCCTGAAAGCAGAGTGCTTAAGTATGTGGACAGTAATCTTCAAAAACAGAAAGAGCTTCAGAGGGCAAATCAGTAAGTCTGTTAACACAATTGCTGGGTTTTCAGAAAATAGTCTGTATTTCTCCAAGAACTGACAGGTTAACCCTGTGTAAATGACACATTTAAGTAACTAAATTTGTTTTATCTTAATTCAGAGACCATTATGTGGAAGGAAGAATGAGGGGTGCTGCGCCGAACAAGAAGATACCTGCTGCATCGCAGAAAAATGATGTGTAAGGCCCTAGTTTTTCTTGCTTTGTAATTTTTTAAAAATTTTGTTACTTTTCAGATTATTTGCAAAATTATGAATACATTTTTTCTTCCACAGGAAAACCAAAAAGAACAAACAGAAGAGTGAGTATATCATGCTGTGTTTACATATCACACGGTTATATTGCATGAGCTGGGTCATTTCAACGTCTTTGTAGAGGTGAAGCTTGAAATTGTGTTAAATGTGTGTGTTTATGCAGCTCCTGGAGCAGGAGAAGGGACTAGTTCAGGGGGTGACCCAACCCACCCCCCACGAAAGAAGAGGGCACGTGTTGACCCAACTGTGGAGAGCGTAAGTTGGCAAATCTGTTGATGCTTTAGTAATATCTGCTTTGGTTCTCTAGGTGATATAAATGAATTTTTAGCAGCACTGAAATAATCTAGATATGGAGTTTAATTCTGTATAGAGCAGACACTACTATCCATCTTACAGATCGTTTTCTTATGCTTGGATGGCATTAACTGTGTAAACATTATGGAGTTTAATTGGTGTTTTTTTTGTTTGTTTTTTGTTTTTATTTTTCCCCTGGTTGTTCAGGAGGAAACGTTTATAAATCGAGTGGAGGTTAAAGTAAAAATCCCCGAAGAGCTGAAACCATGGCTTGTAGATGACTGGGACCTGATTACACGACAAAAACAGGTAACAAACCAAAAGCTTGTCCGTCCATTTAGTTCAGGTACATTGTCCCATGTACTTGCAGGGATATATTTACAATGTCATTGTTTAATTTTGTTTGTGTCTTCAGCTTTTTCACCTACCTGCCAAAAAGAATGTTGATACAGTTCTTGAAGATTATGCAAATTATAAGAAATCAAGAGGAAACTCAGACAGCAAGTAAAGGCCTTTTTTTGGTTTTTGTAAAGGAAGTTGTCAAGTTATCAGTTATGCATTCCAGTTACTTATGGCTGTTGATTGGTGTCAAATATGCATATTCCTTTTCTCTGCAATTGTCAGGGAGTTTGCTGTAAACGAGGTGGTTGCTGGTATTCGTGAATATTTCAATGTCATGCTTGGAACACAACTTCTCTACAAATTTGAGAGACCTCAGTATGCGGACATCCTTGCCAACCATCCTGATACATCTATGTCTCAGATCTACGGCGCTCCTCATCTACTAAGACTTTTTGGTACGAACACACGATAACACTTGAATGTTTTGCATAACCATCATGCATGGCTAACTCCAGTCCTCAAGAGCCACTGTCCTGCAAGTATTGGGTGTTTCCCCTTTTCAACAAACCCAATTTGAAATCAGAAAATCATTTTGCAGAACGTGACAAGCTGTTAAATCCATTTAATTTGAATCGGGTGTTTCAGCGCAGGGAATAATCTAAATCTGGCTGGCTGCCTTACTATATATGAAATGTCCTTTCAGTATAAGGTAAATCGAGTTTTTATAGTTGACCTGCACTAAAATTACATATAGGCAATTTTCGTGCATATTGAGGTGATGGATCAAATGTTTTCAAAGAAAAGCCATTAAATGAGATTATTCAGTTTTCAAGTAATGAGCAGCTACTTTTTTAAGCTATTGTAGAAGGTTTTAAAAAGCAGCCTCAGGCAGGACTGGATAGAAAAAAGTGGTTATAGATAACACATCATTCATAACATACATTTTGATTGCAGTACTCTAAAAAAATACTTTTCCTTAATCTTTATTAAAATATTAACGTTCTCAAACTTTTCTGGTGGAATAAATCCACAATATTGGTCGTGACAAAATTTGTTATTGGGTTAGACAGACTTTCAGAGTTTTGGTCAGAATTAGAATTTTCAGCAGAATTATAGAGCAAGTTCAAGATTTTGAAGGTTGTATAGAAGATGTTCGTAGCAATTCAGAAAGCAGAGATCGTTAGCTAGTTTTTTAATAAAGTGAATGTACAAGACCAGCCTACTTGAGTCACAGCTTCTTACCTGGCCATGCCTTTAAGACAACGTTAGCCATTAGCAAACATGATTGAGTGATAGACAAATAAAACACGCAATGAGAGCAGAAATAATTGGCTGATGTTTTTAAGTCCCATTACTTTCACAGCTGATGTATGATAATATTTATATTTTGACGCTTTTAATAAATCAGATTTTATGGGGCAATGAACCCAATTTCATGGAATCTTGCAAAAATTATTATTAAAAGAAACATCTTCTATAACACCTTTTTTAAAAAGACTGGATAAACATTTTGTATGTCTATGCTTATGTTGACTCCTAAATACTTGATTTACCAGACCTGATGTGTTTGGCACACTTCATTTTGACTAATGTCAGATATAACCTTTTGTAGTCTGGCTTGTGGGCCACAAAATAAGATGGACACTGATGCAGTGTTTAAATAAATAAGTTGTTTTTTTGTGTGAATAAAGAAGTTAATGAAAGTGGACAAATCAACTTCCCCTCACTTTATGAAAGCTAAGGCAAGCTTTAGCCCCCTGAAACCTACACAGGCTGATATGGAATTTGAAAGTCTACAATGTTAGTTTCAACACAGAGAACCTGCTGAAAAGTTGACAAACGAATACTGTAACAGATGCTTCACCAGCAAAGATTTAGTCATATTTAACACAAATAATGTTTGCATCATTTGAGGGTTTTTTTCTAAGAAATGTGCAACAGAGGTTAACAAAAAGATTGATGACCGCTTTCCGAAGATTCAAGCATTTTTCCCATAAGATATTTTGTGGGGAGCAGCAGATTATAGAGTGCAAGTGTAACAAATTAAGTCTGATATTGGACTAAATATTTTTTTGTTTGTTTGTTTATTGGAAATTTGCTCAGATTGTTTAACAAGTTTTCAAAGTTGTTTGTTGATTGAGGCAAATGTTATTTTGTAGATGGATTTTTATTTTATTTTTCATCATAGCCAGTTTGATATCAGTCTGGATTCCAGCTACAGTCATGGACAAAAATATTGGCACCCCTGCATTTCTGTCAGATAATGGACCACTTTTCCCAGAAAA
>JAPMNP010574834.1:0-10316 GCA_029874935.1 Atherina boyeri | reverse complement strand
CACACACACACACACACACACACACACACACACATAGATATATAGTTATATGGTTTATAGACAGTTTGTAGAAATAAACTGCCATAATCTCCGCTTTTTCACTTGACTTTTTTTCCATATATGCCTAATTATATTCTCCATCACTTCCATCTCCTCAAACTTTCATACAAATAGAAATATAATCAGGCAAAATCACATAATAAAGGAAAGTGTTTAAAATAAATCCAGGCTCCAGGCTTCAACCACAGACTCCAATGTTGAATTCTCAGGCATGAAACACATAATGGACTATTCCCTCTTAAATTAACTGTTGCCATTTTCATTGACAAGCCACAGTGTGAATCACTGCGTCTACATTTGAGCATGTCATTTTAATTTTGATTTAATATCCCACAGAATGAGGGCCCTCCGCTTTGCTAAATTGAAATAACATGGAGCTGATCTGGAAAAATCAATTAATCGATGTGCTGGGCTCATTTACTGCACATGTTAATGTAATGAGAGAAACACCCACAATCCACAACCAAGAAGGACGTTCAAAGCAAATTGGACAGTGGTGATTGTAACAATGGTTGACATAAATAAAAGTGCTCTGCAGTGAAAAACAGTTACATGAGTGTCTGAAGGGGCCTCAGCTGGAGACAAAAGCAACAGAGATGGGCCCGGGATTTGAGGAGCAGGAGGACAACGACGTCAAATGGAAGATGGCAAGGAGGTGAGGAAGGATGGAGAGTGCAGACAACCAGGCCTCTGAAAGGCTGTTGTGGTTGGCAGCAGCTGACCTTGGTGACGATGGGTTTTCACCAGAGGCTTCTAATGAAGGCTGATTGCCGGGGAACAGCGAGGGAGCCACGCGAAAGAGAGGAGAGTAAGGAGGGGGGAGTGAGAAGAGAGCAGGGAGAGAGAAAAGGATTGAGGAGAGACTCAGGTAATTGCAGCACTTGTGGGTTGAGGCCCTGCGGTCCTGTGATGTCGGGGTGCAGTGAGGAAGAAGAGAGATGTCTGTGGACGCTTTGGTGGTAAATTGTGGAGCACAGGGATAGTAGGCAGGCCCCTAGGCTGTAATTACCCCTATGAGTGTGTGGATGGAGAGTGGACAGGCCCAGTGTGGGGCTCTGACAGCGATCAAGGAGACAACTGCGAAGAGGAGAGAGACAGACGGCAGGAGTCTGACGGACGAGGAAGACAGGACACCTCCACCTCTGCCAAATCCCCTGAAAACCAGCCAGCCAGACACTGGACCAAGGTCAGAGGCTATTAGTGAACACACAACACGCTGGTGACAAGACAGCCATGACAAGAACAGCAGAGCTGTAGATTATGCAGTGTATGGATGGATAAAGACATAATGTAGAAGAAAAGGGGAAATAAAAAGCAACTAATTAGATCAGAAGTAGAAAGCGGGATGCTAAGGCTCCGATGGATGGCACAGCTGGGTCAGGAGGGTCCGAGCATACACATTGGAATAAGAGATTTGATAGGCTGGCCTAAGCTTCCCTCTGCCACGGATCAGTATGTACTGCCTCTCCTCTCCCTGCCTAGGCTGATGTAACTCACTGGAGTGGCAAATTACACCAGACCTACAGCTGTAGCCCGACATTATGATTAATTTGATCAGTAATTTCTCCTGTTTTTCATTTTAATCGCCGCGACCATTCTGCTGTGGCAGGTCTTTCAGATCTAATTAAGATCAATTCCGGTGTAACAGACTTGGCACGCCTTTACCCCGTCAAATCCCTGAGCTCTCCGGGCGTGGAGAAAACCCGCAGCTCTAATCAATCAACTTCCAGCAAAATCCTGCGGGCTCCCACAATCAGCCCATTAACGCACTTAAGCAAATTTCATAATCTCCCCCCTGTCTACTTGTCATCACTTTGGTGGCTATTTCAGGCCACATCCAACAGCATTCTGCATGTTTGGGAGCAGAGCCTGTAGGAGGTGTAGAAAAAGGTAAATTCTGCCAGCTATTAACCAAATTTGTTGCAGTAATCTAAGTGTAGACTGTTGACTCAAGGGAACATGATCTGTTGTGGTAGGTTTGTATTCTAAAAAGGATATTAATTCATAATTAATCAATTTTGTCATACAAATTAAAAACAGTAAAAGCACAAAGGATGTAATGAATGCTCAGGATTTCCTCAGTATGAGTTTACAAAGAAGATCACACACCTCCCATAAGCAGGGAATTACAATGAGACATTAATTGGAACATAATGAGTGTTTGTCTTCCGGCAGCTTTGCACTCTATTTTCAGCAAATAGTTGACTGGCTGAGTGATTTTACTTGTCTGGATAATGACAACAGGAAACAGGGGTGCTATCTGTCTAATGCTCATTGTATTATGGTAATTATGACTCCACTTTACTGCACACACCAGTTCCCCTGGGTAAAACAATAAAACACCAAAAATGTCCTCCTGTGTCTTTGTTAAAACATACAAATGATCAACAATTCATGTCTGTTTATAACTTATCTCTACACACATACATATCTCTGCTCAGGGAATTTTCTTTGAATTCCAAACTTCTATAAATCAACCAATGAGGAGCTCAGGGCTGCTGTTTAAATCCTATTGCAGCCTTGGGGTGGGGTGGGGGTGGGGGGTGCTGAGGCCACGGCCTGTCCTTGAGTGAGCTCTTCGCTGGGTGACACACTCCCAGCAATGACCCAGAGAAACTAAGCCTTTTACGTCCATTCTGTGTCCCTTGTGCACACACATGCACTAAAACCCCACCACACCACCCCCATAATCCTATTTGATGAGGCAATATCTTAATGATACCTGATGTGGCCTCTTTGCCCCCCTTAAGGAAAGTCTGTCCTCAGTCATCATAATCACCCACACTGCTTCTTTTAGAAGAACACAATCTATATAAAGCAAAGGATCTCAGTCTTATTGATGTAGTGAGCTTGTTCTAAAATAACAATACCTCTGCTGAAGCTGGGTGTAAAAGGATGGTGTTCACAGTTACTTGGGAACTTAACCAACTAAATGGTTTCCAAGCAAATCAAAGACTGGGATACTGGAGAGCCTGATTGTAGAGTACTTCTTACCTCCTAGCACGGCCTAACATGAGCTTAACATGTGAATCTGTATTTTGGTCAGTAGCTCTTTTATCCATAGTCGCAACAAACACACTATCTGACATGTTTAGTGCAACTATGGATACAACAGCTAGGAGGATGCAGCGGCTAGCCTTTGGAGCCCATTAAATCCAGAGGCTGTTTTTCCTGCTGAGTCTCACTAGGCCGTGACAGGGCCAGAGAGGGCTGCAAGGGGAAACAAATAGCCCAACTCATCCTGGCCATAAAGAAGCTTGCACCACAACCCAATAAGGGTCTGACGCTGATGAATGTGACCAGGGACAGAAAGGCGACCCTGGCCAGTTTCCACCAGAAATGAAACCACAGGGATATAAAATAGGTTATTATCGTCACACAGTGACAGGCAGACGGACAGTAGGGCAGAGATGGATGGACAGACAAAGTGACTAAAAAGGAGGTTGAGTAGGAAGAGCAGCAAAGATTAAGGGACTGATTACGCCTGGAAAGCCTAAGGATAGATAACCTCAGAAACAGCAGCAGGATGATGTGAATCACATGTCTTGGCTGGTTGCTAGGTTCAGTGTGCTCAAGTGCATCGAAGATTCAGTGACAAGTTGTATATTCTTATGGTCTTATGCTCCACATGGACAGGGAAGCAGGCAGCTTACATTCATATGTACTTGTGAATGCAAGCTTTTAATTTTATACTTGAGCACTGTACTTGACCAAATCTTTTAATCTAACATGTCACTAGTTAGACGTTCACCTCACTTTTTGAAGTATTTGGATTTTGAATTATATTGCAAAGTTCTGCTATCAACATTAAAATAATAAGCTAGTTCCAAAAAAAATCAAGTATCTGTCAGTTAAGACCAGTTTACATAAAATAGACTCACCGGCAGAGGCATGGGAGGAGTTACGGGTGAGGGAAGGCTGCGAGCCGGTGACTGGTTGGGCCGGTGCGGTGGGGACTGCTGCGGCTGTCCAGAGGTGGAGGAACAGGCAGAACCGGGAGACGGGACAGAGGTCTGCTGCTGGCTGGGTGGGGTCATGTGATGCTGGGATGACAGCTGGTTCTGAGCGTGGGAGTGGGTCTGTTGGTGATGGTGTTGCTGCTGCTGTTGCTGCTGGTGGTGTTGCTGCATCTGTTGGAGCTGCTGCAGGTGCTGGAGCTGGGAGTTCAGTGATGAGGTAGCTGTCGGTGAAAGGACAATTTCCTGATTCTTCTCTTCATCTGACATCTTAACTCTCACACAAATAGCACAACAGACACAAATTAGCATTGACTGACAACCTGACAACAAGTATTTTAGCACATACAAAGAAAGTCCTCATTACTTGAAGAATATTCTAACACCTCAAATAGAAATACATGCACACATGGAGGTGTTGGAGGCATAGGTGTACTGCGAAAGATACATGTAAATTGTATGGAGCCACAACAAGGTCCTCCAGGGTTTTTAAGCTGCACGATAGTCAGTGAATTTAATTTAGCAAGTTGGAGGACAAAGCTATCAAGCCTGACTGACATAACTGCTCTCTCTGGAGCCAGAAGTCGTCATTGTCACTTGGAAAAAGACACAATCTTTGGTTTAATGGCTTCAAATCTCATAAGAAAAAGACATCCATCTTCACAAGCAGCATTCAGAATTAAACCCATTAACTAATTGGATCCAATAATGGCAAGCTATTAAAATTCATTTCTACATTTAAATGCTTTTAAATTTTCATGCAGTGTAAAAAAAAAAGAAAAGAAAAGAAAAAAAACAGTTAACACTCAGGCTGCAGCCTCATCATCCATGCAAATATCCTCAAAAAGGCAGAAACTGAAATTCAAGACAAAAATGTGAATATGTGATGCTGTCATGATGTTCCTCAATGGCATTGTCTATGTCAGTGGTAGTTCCTTAAAAACATTTATTTAAAAAAAGAAAATACAAAAAACAAAAACAAATGCAAAGAAGCATTGACTGCTATTTTCTTTTTTTTTTTTAAAGAGAACCTGTTCCTACAGATGACTTCCTTTACAGACTGAAGCTGAGTCCATGCTGTTTATACATGCACATATACCAGCTTTATATACAGTAAAACACCCAATGGTCAATTTAACGGATTCATTTCTGCAAATTTGAAGATATTAAAAACTTGGTGGGAACCAGCAATTAGAATATTTGCCTGTATTATATATGGATTCCTATAACCAAATCCATTTTCAATAGTATTTATTTGTTCTTCAACTGTAGCCTGCTGCCCGTGCATGTTCAGGATGGGGGATTGAGGCAATGGGGGTTGGTTTCTTTATCCAGGCTATTATATTTTATGAATTGGCTTATATGAAAACAATTGTTATAAATTGGACTAATGCAAATTAAATTAGATTATAATTGTACTACAATGAACTGTATTGAATTGGACTGTGTCTAAAGCGCCTTGAGATGACCTTGCTTAGAATTGACACTTTACAAATGAAATAAAAGAAAAAAGACAAAGAATTTCTGCAAATGATGTTGAAATTAATAAATGAAAAACACTATTTCAGTTTTTGAAAATCTAAGATAATATGCTAAGGGAACTGTAAAGATTTTTTTCAAAAAAAGTGCGTCTTAATGTGTTTTAAGGTTTTATGCATCAGGACACAGTACAGAAAAAGAGAATAAATTTTCAGGTTGTGCAAAATAAGTAAATAAAGCATCAGATTAACAACAAAATGAGCAAAATTAAAAGTGTAATGCACCATTAATCAAATAATTAAACTAAGTAATTAGTTACTGACATAACTAAACTAAGTCTTGGACATAAGCAATGTGTGGAAAACTAAGTACACCACATAATTCAGGATCTTGTACAGAAACTTGAAGCTGTGATTTTCAACAATTATTTTCTTCATGATGATTTCTCTATGTCTCTTGTATCATTTTGAAGAAATTTGGTCCTACTCTTCTTCACAAGGTTGCATTTGTTTTTTTCTCTCTTGTCTCTTAAATTTCCACGGCAGCATTTGAGCCAGATCGAGGTCTAGACTTTGACTGTATCATCATTGCAACGCCTTGATACAGTACTTTGATATACTGTATTATATTGACTACAAGTTGTCCAGGTACTGTGGCTGTAAAACAAGCCTAAATCATCATCACCCCTCAACCACAATGGTTTCACTTATGGAGGTGCTTGTGTTAATATGCTGTGTTTGCTTTTCACTAAATGCAAAGCTGTGCATTTCCAGCTTGGTTTCATCCATCCAGTAGGACATTGCTCTTGAAATCTGTTTGTTCAGATGTAATTTGGATAATCTAGGCCGGGCTGCCATGATATCTTTTAGAGAAGATAGACTTCTACAGGAAATGTCTCCAAACAAGCTATACCTGTTCAGTATCTCTTAAATAGTACTGTAATGACCTTTAAATTGATAAATCAGGCATGTGGAGTCGGAAAAAGTGTTTTAAAATTTCTCTGGGCATTTAAAACCGACTGTAGAAAACAGAGGAAATACTCTCCTTTTGAACTTATTTTACTCAACAAATATTCTCTTCAGGTTTTCTTCAGTGATGTCAGCACATCTCCATCAGCATTAAAATTCTTTACTTATAAATTTGCGAACACATTTAATGTAAAAATAAGTCTTAATTAATTGTTGCAAATAATATATTCATGTCACAACAAGATACTTCACTTTATAAAATTATCATAACGGGGCATCCCATTCTGTTTACTATTACAATGATTTAAAACACAGAGGAGTGCATAACAAACACTGGTTTTGAAGAGTGCTTGTGAACATCTATTGGTAATGTAGCCCAGCAATTGTGAACACGGCGTAGACAAGCTTGTGTACACACTGAATCAATGCACTTAAATAATTTAAGTAAGCTTGTCTCATAAAAGATGAATAAAACATCAGGGCAGACAAGCCTTTGATTAGTAGGGTCACTTCAACACCAGGAAAGGCATGGATGAACATTTGATGAAGATCAGATCATCCTCTTCTTTCCTCACTCTGCAGAAGCTCAGCCAAAGGAAGCCGGCATCTCTTGGCCAGTAAACAGTGCACTTTTATATTTCTTCTACCTCTTGACACATTGACACCTCTCTCACACCCCCACCATGAATTATATATCATCTGTGCAAACGGCAAGAGTCCATTTCTCACTTGAAATGTTGGGGCAAGTTGTCTTGCAAGTGCCAAGCCTCTGACAGGACTGACTCTTTTCCTTCGCAACTTCACAACGACAAAATGTTGAGGCCTATTTAAAGATGGAATAAAAGGGAACAAAGACGGAGAAAACAAAAGGGAGTAAAATGAGATTTCTGTCAAAAAATTATCGAAACCAGACAAAGATCAAAGACGACTGAAGTATTTCCTCCAGCGCCAGCCATTACGCCGAGGAACAAGAGGCACAACAAAAGAATAAGAGGCAAAAGAAAACAAATACAGAGGGAATATGGAAGAAGCCCCATGTGGCCTTATTATAAGGGCTATACTGCAGGTAACTATATTCTTTAACAGCAGTGCTTTATAAATTCTGTCATCTTGTTAAGACTGTCAGGACCACTGACCCTCCACTCCCCTCTAACTGGGCAACTGGCATTCTGAGGCTCATTTTTTTTTTTAACCAGAGCTGTCTGATTGCTTTGGTTGAGCACATAATCCAAATGGCTTGTCTCAGCTAATTGTTTGTACTCCTTCCTCCAGCAGACACTGGACCAAGTACAGTATGAGTGTGAGCTTTATTTATGATGGAGAGAGGGCAAGAGGGTGCTGGGTTCCTATAGAGCTCATTATATCTCTGACTGTCTCTTTGTTGCATTTCATATTCACTAGTCTTTTTCCATTGAGGTGCAAGCGGTGCTCCCACTTAGTCATCACGCCTCAGGGGTTGAAAAACAAGAGACTCTCTTTCACTGTTGTCACAACTTTCATGTGTTAATGTTTATAATGAGAAATAAGTAGGATCGTGCTGCTAAACAACTAGATACAAGCTGAGCTGCGGCATTTTGTGCCCCTTTAACACATTTAACATCAATCATTGAGGACTCTGAAACACCAACACGGAGTATTCCAAGGCCTCCAACCTCTGTGCTTTGAGAAACTCGCTGCCATCTTTCCCTTTCTCTTTTTTTTTCTTTTTGCTTTAGTGTCACAGAAGAAATCAACTGTTATCTTTGACTGTCCCGGCCCCGGATTCTGAAGTGCTGGAGGACGAAGCAAGACTGATTGTCAGAGGTCGAAAGGCTAGGTCAAAGTCGGCTCGTTCGTCAGACAAAATGCTATTTTTGTTTCCTGTGTGGTTGAGGAGTGAGGTGGGAGGGGGCAGCCTGCGCTCTCATTACCAGTGCTGTCTCAGTAGTCCCTACCTACCCCCTATTACAGCACTTTTCTCTCTGGGATTGATTCAAGCTCAGCTCTTCGTTTTCCTCACAGTGCACAGCACCTGCGTTTACTACAATTCCCTGTGATATACACTGTTGATGTGTACATGTTTGTGTATGGATGTGGTCAATGTCACAATCCCAAAATGCCAAAGATAACAAGAATGCTGTGTGTATGTGCAACATGTTAGGAATTCTATGTTAAAATGCGTTAAATAGAATACAACAACCGCCTTTAATGCATTTAATCTTTCTAAAAAGTAAGAACTACGTGCACATCCTCCATGGAACAGTCTCAGCCAAGGCTGGCATAAAGATTGACAGCAGTGTCACAGTAATCAAATCTACACAAAAGGACTTTGATTGCCTTTCATTCCATCAAAATGCATGTGCTCCATGTTCCATAAAGTATAGTCAGAAGAAGGCGGAGATGATCATCTCATGTCAAAAGAATTCAAGATATCTGGGCATCAAAAATGATGGTTCAAAGACCTTGAAAAGAAAGCATTGAGTTAACAGATTGAATAAAATCTGAAGATTGGTGTGTTATGTGAATGTAGCTATTTACACTGCTTTTCTTTAAGCTCCTTGTTATTGATTCAGCAATAATACCTGTACCTGCTGTTGCTGTGCATTGTATGCATCGATGTATTAGTTTTGCTCTTTCAGGGTAATCATATAATTCAACAACTAGCAGAAAAAAATGTATTCACCAAATTGATGCTGCCTCTTTTGAAAGTCTTTGGTATCATTCATGGGAGGAATTCTGTAAGTTAAAAGTGTATCAACAACTACAGAGGAGTCTGTTTTGATTTGTTGGGATTATCCAGTGTGACCCACTTGGTATTTCTAAGAACTCCTGATCTAAACACAGCTGTCATTCTCTAATAAAAGAGGTGAGAGGGGACAAACAAGCTCCCCATTACTGCTCTTCCTCACGTTCCACCGTGGAGTCCATAAAGAAGTGTCTCAATTGCCTTTTCAGTGAGTCACACTGATAATTACTCCACTGGAGGTAAGGAGATTTAGACTCTATGAGATCTGGTAATTATGAAGGTGGTCAAAGGAAGGTCATTTTTTACTCTGTGAATTAGATTGGAGCACTCGCACACTGATGAGGGAGATAGCATCACTGACTCTCCACCTACTTTCTTTGTTCACTGTTAACTTTTATTACTGTGGGTCATTGGAAACACTTGTGTGATATTAAAACTAATTTGATTATTGTGTCACTCTCCTTTCTTTTTGTTGCACTAACTGATTAATCTATGTACATTTACCTGTAGTTAGATTTCTTAAAGGACACAGAAAGTTTAAACAAAAAAACACATTTGGAACTTGAAGTGTATATGCTTGATAGATGACAAAAACTATAAATGTGTACAGTTAAATCTGACACGCTTTAGCAGCTCATGCATTAACTAGTTCCTCCTCGGTTATGGAGAAAGTCTTACAATAATTTTCTCACTTGAAGCAGCTCTGAAACTTCAAAAGCAACAATTCACTATAGCTAGCAAAAGATGAAGCTCAGTACTATATCATTTCTAACAGTGCATCACATTTTGCAAGCTTGTTATTTTTGTAATCTTTGAACTTATTGCAGTTGTCAAATAAATATAAAGAGGTAAAATATACAAATCTGTAAATATTCAAATGTCCCTGTTACTTCGGATCACATCATTCAATACATATTACTTACTTGTTCTTTTATTTTGACAAATAGGAAGACAGACTCAAAAGGAAGTCAATGAAGGTATAAAGTTGAAAAGCTTATGCTGTTTCTGGCAGGTTTTCTGTTTACAACCTGAAACAAGTTTTGTGTTACGCTCCTTTTACTTGCAAGTCTGTATGATCAGTAATCATATTTCAGGAGTGGAGGATATATTCCTGCCTTAGTAATGGGT
>JAPMNP010574766.1:0-12478 GCA_029874935.1 Atherina boyeri | reverse complement strand
ATATATATATATATATATATATATATATATCACTGTCCAGTGGAGCTGGTTTTATTGATGTTGATCTTAGTGATTTTAATTTTGTCTTGTGTCCAGGTTCTGATTGAACACATTGGCAACCTAGACAGAGCTTATGAATTTGCTGAGCGCTGCAATGAGCCCCCAGTGTGGAGCCAGCTGGCAAAGGCCCAGCTTCAAAAGGGCCTGGTCAAAGAAGCGATTGACTCCTACATCAAGGCTGATGACCCCTCTGCTTACATGGAAGTGGGACAAGCTGCAGCCCAAAGCGGTGAGAAGATTTTTTTTATCATATTGGGTCATTTGTCACTTCAAAGTGAAACACATGGGCTTTATTGTTATTTTGTTCATGGCATTTGGTAAATGTACTGTTGATAAGGTGTGTGCATGAAACTTATGGGAGCTGGTGTTTGGTGCAGGAAACTGGGAGGACCTGGTGAAGTTTCTGCAGATGGCCCGTAAAAAGGCCCGCGAGTCATATGTAGAGACCGAGCTGATCTTTGCCCTGGCCAAGACTAACCGCTTGGCAGAGCTGGAAGAGTTCATTAACGGTCCCAATAACGCTCATATTCAGCAAGTAGGTCCTGAGCAAGCACTGAGTGCCCACACTGACTGATCATTTCTAGTTCCCACTCAATGAATCTATTCACATTATCTGTCAATAACTAATCTAATCCTTTCTGTTCATCTCCTTTCAGGTTGGTGATCGTTGCTATGACGACAAGATGTATGAGGCAGCCAAACTGCTTTATAACAACGTATCTAACTTTGGCCGTCTGGCTTCCACTCTGGTGCACCTGGGAGAATACCAGGCAGCTGTGGATGGAGCTCGCAAGGCCAACAGCACCCGCACCTGGAAGGAGGTGAAGAATAACAAAACACTTTTTGATGTACCAGAACTCGCTGCATGGGCACAATGTGCTTTCAGATTATAGAGTCCTCTCCTCTCTTCAGACTGGCCCTTGACATTCTATAAACACAGTGTACCGTCTGCTCACATGTATGAAATTAGGTGTTTATTTGATCATCTGCTCTTCCAGGTGTGTTTTGCTTGTGTGGATGGGAAGGAGTTCCGTCTAGCCCAAATGTGTGGCCTGCATATTGTCGTCCATGCTGATGAACTGGAGGAACTAATCAACTACTACCAGGTATGCTAGGCTAGTATTAAATAAGGTAGTTGCTGTGATTGCTGAGGAAGTACTGAGCATGTACATTGTTAAAAGTATATCCCTGATTTCTAACAAAGGAGAAAAACAGCTAAAAACAAACCTAATCTATACTGTAGGACCGTGGTTATTTTGAAGAGCTGATCACCATGCTTGAGGCTGCTCTGGGGCTGGAGCGCGCTCATATGGGTATGTTCACCGAACTGGCCATCCTCTACTCCAAATTTAAACCCCAGAAGATGAGGGAGCATCTGGAGCTCTTCTGGTCTCGTGTCAACATTCCAAAGGTAGGAATGTTGATAACCTCTCTGACGACCTCTGCACAGGTTGTAAAAGAAGGTCTGACTAAATCTTTGACAAATACATGCAATAATCTTTGTGTGTTTCAGGTTCTCAGGGCAGCTGAGCAGGCCCACCTCTGGGGAGAGCTGGTGTTCCTCTATGACAAGTATGAGGAATACGACAATGCCATCATCACCATGATGAGCCATCCAGCAGATGCCTGGAAGGAGGGTCAGTTCAAAGACATTGTCACCAAGGTAACAAATCAAGAAGCTGCATCCAATCAAATTTAAAAACAAAATTCCCTTAATTACAGAGTTAAAAATGATGTGTGTATGATGAGTTGATCATCTTTCTCACTGAAGGTGGCAAATGTGGAGCTCTACTACAAGGCCATCCATTTTTACCTGGAATACAAACCATTGTTACTGAACGACCTGCTCATTGTCCTCTCTCCAAGGCTGGACCACACGCGTGCTGTCAACTTCTTCTTTAAGGTTCAAGGCTATTGTTACTTTGTCTTTCTTTATTGTTGTTTCAAAGACTTAAGCTTCAAATGAAATTATTAATTATTGCTTTTGAGAAATTCCCAAGACATTCACCGTATGAAAGAGTTTTGATAAATGACAGAGAATAGAAAGTGAAGTGACACTGATGTCTCGTACTGTTGTGTGTGTGTTTTAGGTGAAACAGCTGCCTCTGGTTAAACCTTACCTTAGATCCGTCCAGAATCACAACAACAAGTCCGTTAACGAGGCACTTAACAACCTCTTCATCATTGAAGAAGACTATGCGGTATGACGTGGAGATCATTTTTGTGTATTGTAACACATAATTTGATTGTCAGCTGTTTCTAAATGAAGGGGGGAAAAACTTTTATTGGAATAGAGTAGTTTTTTACGGTAGCCTAATGAATTTTCACCTCTATCTTATAATCTTATCTCTCTGATACAGGCACTGCGTACATCCATCGACGCGTATGATAACTTTGATAACATCTCACTGGCCCAGGGCCTGGAGAAGCATGAGCTGATAGAATTTAGGAGGATTGCAGCTTACCTTTTCAAGGGCAACAACCGCTGGAAACAGAGTGTGGAGCTCTGCAAGAAAGACAAGCTCTATAAGGTGCAGTGTCATCGGAAACAGTAGTGATACACAAATACTAAAAATATAGAACAGAAATAGTAGGTTTACTGGGTTTGTTTTCCCCCCATTACTGTCCCTTCTCACAGGATGCCATGCAATATGCATCGGAGTCTAAAGACACGGAGCTGGCAGAGGAGCTCCTGGCTTGGTTCCTGATGGAAGACAAGAAGGAGTGTTTTGCTGCCTGCCTATTCACCTGCTACGACCTGCTTCGGCCAGATGTGGTGCTGGAAACCGCCTGGCGACACAATATCATGGACTTCTCCATGCCATACTTCATCCAGGTCATGAGGGAGTATCTGTCAAAGGTGGGTTGGCCAGAGATGGCAAGTATGATGGTGTTTCATCCAAAAGTAGATTTCATAGTGAAGACAAAAGAGGAAAACTATATTGGCTGTTATAGATGGAAAAAGATGAGAAAGTTAAGTTGCATGCTGGCAGTAGGGTTTTTCCTCCTGCTGAATGGTGGGAAGAATTGTCAAATAGAGTTTACAAAGATCACTGGGGGTTTTTTGTGTCAGCCTCAGATAAGAATTTCTATTAAACTGTTTGCAAATACTATTTGACAATAAAAAGTTGCAGTTTTCCCAACACGGTACAAAAAAATAAAGCCTCCTCCCACCCACCACCACTTTCCTCCATTCATGCCCATCTTTCTATGCTTCTGTCAGTCATCATGTGTCATCACAAGCGTTTCCTCTTCATTTGGGTTTCCATCCATTCAAGCTACTTTTCCATACAAATGTGTTAGAGGAGATTCATAACTGCTGTCTTGCTCATCATGCCATTTATTTATGTTACACAACAAAAAAAATACAACCTATGTGCTGCTCTCAGCAGATGGCAAACCTGAGGGAAAAAATCTCTTTAGTATTTGTACTCTGTTTAACATTGTGCATTATTCAAAGATCAAAATTTAAGTATTAAGATTTCTTGTATAGCCCCTCTCAGTCAGCACCTCTGTTTTCTTGTTTTTACATTTGTGTTAGACAAAAAAAAAGAAAAGAAAAAAAATTACGTTAGCAGATAAATCTCAAAGTCTGCATTTGTATCAAAAGTGGCGTTAATTACCCGCATCACTCTGAGGGTTTTCGTGTTTCTTCTTTGAGTGACGAGTCCTCTGTTTGCTCTTTTCTCTGTCAATTTTCTGTTTTTGGGAGACTCCCGTTTGTTTTTTCCTCCTTAAGTTGCCTCTCTGAATTTCCTTTCCAGGTTGATGCGATAAAGGAAAAGGTGAAAGTCGAATCCATTTTATAATCATTCTTTTTGACCCCCCCCTCCTATCCTGTAGTCTGTAGTTTGCAGGAGTGAAATTAGGGGAAACTGCATGCCCACCCCCTCCCCCTCATGTTACTCTGCTGCTTCTGACTGTAAACTCCACATCTCCTCTAGACCACCTACCAACCCGCAAAACTCCAGAGCGGGGCTCTTCACCCCCATCGCTCAAGGCCCTGCTGTGTTTGCTGGTGTCAGTGAATGCTCAGAGTTTTCGCTTCATGACAGGACATGAAGAGTAAATGTAGTTTATTAACAAGCCTTAAAGCTTTAGGATTTTTGTTCTATCCATTAGATCAGATGCTAAGTTAAACTAGCCAGCACTGGTTTAGCTATGTGGGATTAACTGTGTAAAACAACAAACAAACAAAAAACATTTTTTGTGGATGGTGAACATTTCCTTTAAGTGCAATTTATGCATATACTGAAACTTCACTTAGGAATCCAGAGCTAGTTGCTATTTTTAATTATGTTTAATGTTTTACTCCTCCAATAGAATCATTGAAAGGAGGAAACCCATCAACCTTGATTTGCATAATACTTTTGGCAACACATGGGTAGCAGAAAACATACACCTGTTTCAAGTATGATGATCACCTTTTATGCTAGTAACTTAGAGCATTTTCTCTGAAAGCATCTGCCTCCTGCAGCAGTACCATTCAACTGAAACACTAAGTCTTAAACCTGAAGCCCAAAACAATGATCAGTCAACATGATAAATTTAATTGAGCTGTTCAGAGCCGAGTTTAAATGCAGGGTTTCCTGTCTCTGTGGTTTCTGTCACATTTGACTGTTGAGCCACACACTTGAGCCAGCATGCCCTTAGCTGAGGGTAAAGAGTGCCGCTCTGGGTAGCGTCCTCACCTGCAGTGGTCAGGTTCTCTTCTCACAGACTTTTCTGACCCCTGGTTAAAATGATTAAACCTCCACACTTACTTTTGTTTTGTAAGGGGATAAAAACAAACGCATGACAAACCAAATGTGTTCCCTAGCTGAGCATCCAGGCTTTGTAAAACATATCTAAAAACAACTGTAAAATTGCTGTAATATATATTTATATATATTTAACAGCTGACATAACTGCTCAGTCAGTTGCACCTGACTGAAATGTTACCTTTTAAACAAGGGAGCTTTCTATAGGATTAACTCTAAACTGGGGAATTCAACTCTGAATATGGCAAAAGATGCCGCTTGTTTCCGATCAACTGTGTGTAAAATTTGGTGCAAATGAAATCAGAAGTATTAAAAGGGAACAGGGTAGAACAAGGAAGCATCAGGACAGAAAAATCAAAGCAATATGCCTTTAAAAACAGGAAATGCACAAAAAAGAAAAGAAATTGAAACAAACACAAGAACAAGATTGTTTGTTTGTGACTAAACAGTAAGAAACTTAACTAAGGATATGAGATTTACATCCAGAAAAGCCAAGGGTAACCCATCATTAAACAGAAAGTTAGAGTGAAATAAAGAGAAGCAGTCAAGGACTGGATGATTGGATGAAAGTGACATTTACTGATGAATCATGGATCTGTCTCTGATTAGGAGATGATACTGGAGTGACTTCCTGGAAGGGGAAAAAAAAACATTAATCTTCCAAAAGAACTTGAAGATATTTATTTTAAAGAAGAAAATAGGCATGTTTTACAAAGCCAAAAGGTTCAGCTGTTTGAAAGGATAGTTTTGTGTCTTATCTGTGTTTCTATATATTTTACTAAATTAAAAAACGTATGAGCTGAACATCTTCCAAGTGTGGTGACTTCATCATTTTTCCCAGCGGTTGTTTCTGATGGTAAACTGACTTGTTAACATCACTCAGCTGCAGTCTGCTGCTACTTATCATTCTAACTTGGTTTGGCAACATTTCAGAAAACATGTTTACACTTCAGACACTGTAGAAGTATCTGGGGGTTGGTTAAGACCTGTAATAGATTAGTTTATTGATTAAATATTGTAATTGAGTGGGTGGGAGCAGTATTATATCTGCATTTGGAGACTGCAGCCAAGTGCAAGACATAATGTGAGTAACAGAGCAGCCACAGATGCGTTATTTTAATCAAGTGACACTCTTTCAGAGACCTTTTTTACTTTCCTCTATCTGTGGTGTGCTTAATTCATCTCAGTACTACAAAAGAACACCTGCTTTTACATAGTATATCGGAGTATTTTTGCTACTACAAGTTATGGTCGTCTTAAACAAAACTTGAGTGTATGAAGGCATAATATGCTGTTTGGGGAAAAAGAAGGTCAACAAGTAGGACAACAAGCATGCACTCCCTCCCCTTCCTTGTTAGCCTCAGAGGCACTCAGGCCATGCTAGGAGATGTCGTCGTTGGCTGTGCCTGCTTCTGGAAACCTTGAACTGGCTGAAGAAAAGCATCCCCTCCACCCTCGTTCACACTCCCTCCACTCTAGCTCTTTGCCTCTCCGTCTCTCTTTCTCATGCACTCGTCAAGAAGAAAATAACTCGGCTGCTGCTTCAGCATGTCTCTCAACCCTTCTCTTCTAAAAAGACACAAAACCCTTTTTCTTGACACAGCCTGCTTAACCAGATTGTTCTGAAGTAGTGCGTTAGACGGTATGTAGAGAACTGAACCCAGAACCACTTTAAGAGGAGAGCACGGCCATTAGCTGATCTCACCAGAATCTCACTCTGCCATGTCTGAGGCTAATGAGAGTAGTATCTGAAGCTTTTCGCTGGCTGTTTAATACTCTCAGTTATACTGGCTGTATCTTTTGCCTTTTCCCTGCCATCGTCTGTCTCTGAGCTGCTTTGCAAATTCTTCAGCACCAGAGAAAAATGGGAAGCCTAATCAAGCTGATTTTCAGGTCTTTCATTGAGACTATTTTGACTGGATGAGTGCCTCTCCAAAAAAAAACTTGTGAACACAAATGAGATGACATGTTTTGTACAAACTTTTTTACACAGATTTGCAATTGAAACAAGGCTGGGTTTTTTTCACAATATTTGATTAGATAACACTTAATCCAGTAACATTCATCCTGTGTGAATGTTGCAGGTTTGGATTTTTGGTTATTTTTAGCCAATATAAATAATTAATCTTTGAATAATCAGTTCCTCTGACCAGACAAGATGTGTGCTCTGAGTGTGCAGAATATTCTGATCTTCTGCTATGAAACGAACGAAGAAAAAATGTGAAGGGTAAAGGAAATGCTTTGGTTATTATTTCTTTGTAATGGCAAGGAGTTGGTTCTCTACATACTCGTACATGTCCAATATGTTAGAGTAGATGTTTTGGGTGGCTGGATGGTGGGACCATTATTGCCCATTAGCCGTCTTGTCTTTTTCTCCCCTCCTAATTCCCTAATTCTCTCCACAAATAAGTGGATTTCTATCTAATACACTGCTGTAGTCAAGTTTGATAGAATAGCCAGTAGCTTTATACTTGTAGTTATTCCTCTTTGCCTTATCGGGGGCCTCCAACACATTTGCAAGGCCTGCCTCCTGCAGCCTGTTTTTTATTTAAATCTGGACTGTATTCGTCTTCGCCTGTCAGGAATGGTCCCATCCGTCAGCCAGTGAAATAACCCCGAGGTCAGTTTTTACAAACCCGGCTTCTCAGCCCTTGCTCTTCTAGAGCCCCATTGCCAACGGTGTAACTCAAGTTTGACACGTCTGTCATTGTGTTTTCTGCAGGTGGACAAACTTGAAGCCTCTGAATCTCTGAGGAAACAAGAGGAGCAGGCAACAGAGTCTCAACCCATTGTTTACGGTAAAAAAATAAAAATAAAAAAAAAAAGACAACAAAAAAACACATCAGACCTTAGCTGCTATGGAGTTAACTGGTATGTTTTGACCTTGTGACTGCATTTTTTATTTTTTTTCCTGTTCCCATTGCAGGCACACCCCAGCTCATGCTCACCGCGGGACCCAACGTAGCCGTGCCTCCTCAGCAGGGATACAACTACGGCTACACGGCAGCACCAGGTTATGGCCAGCCGCCACAGGCCAGCTTCGGTTACGGCATGTGAACACCCGGCCCGCCCTTACCTCCCACAGCAATTTGACCCAGCTCCTTCCTCCCATCTGTCCTTTCTTTGTGTTCCTCACCAGCTTCCCATGGTCTTCTACTCACAACAGGGGCCACAAGCAAGCAACAGCCCACTCGTTTTTTTGAGTACTATTTTTTTATTATGTTGTCCTGTTAAATGAGAAAACAGTCAACGGCATCGAAGGACTTTTGTTTGTATTGTTTGAAAGATATTGGACCACATGTTTGTTTTTTCACATTCCATATTTATGACTACTTATTTAGATTTTTGTGGTTATGTTATTATGTTTTTGATTTTATTTTATTTTTTTCTATTATTATTATTGGTTTGTGCAGAAGTGGACTTGCTAAAGCTCAGCAATGAACCTTTGAAGTAGGTGGAGGAGCATCGGATTTTGCACTCATGAAGAAATTAATGTAGAGAAGCTCTTACTTTTGATGTACTGAACATGTGAACAGCTTCCATTGTCTCGTTTGTCTGTAAAATGCATTTCATCATTGTATATTCTGAGGAAAAAAGGTTACATATAATATTGAACATATATTGCCATTTCAATGGCTATAGTTAGCAACACTAAGTAATGATAGTATATTCTGCACAGGCGTGTAGCTTTATGGAGTTTTAAATGCATACAGATGTATGTCACTGTGTGACTGAGGGTGTGTTTGTATGTGTGTGTGTGTGTGTGTGTGTGTGTACGCCTGCGAGTGTGATCTAAAGGTCAAAATAAGAATTTTAACCCTCCTTCCAGCCTATACGGGGCTGTTCACTCCATTCTCCTAGATATTAGCTCTTCTTCATTGGCTCCATGTATTAAGGTGACCTCTCGTGCCGTGTACAGTGCTTGTGTGAGACTGTATCTGTGTATGTGCAAGGACGGGACCACGGCTACCAAACCCCAGGACCCTTAACTGTACCGTGTGTGTGTGTATTTACTCTGAACCCTCCTCGTGCTGAGGTCCTTGTATGCCAGGTGTTGTGGTGTTTCCCTCGGTCACCAATACCTTCTTCTTTTTTTTTCTTCTTTTTTTTTTTTGTGTGTACAGATGTGAACATGAAGAATTGAAAACTTCTAGATGAAGATCCCACCTATCTGTCCTTCACCCACTCCCCATGTCCCGTTTCCTCCTTTGTTAATGCTTTACAGCAAGAACAAATGAGGTAGAAGGCAGCGGGCTGGTGGAAACTTTGGTGTGCTAACGACAGCTTGATAAAGATCCATACACTCCTGTAGGTTGTGTGTTTAGATGGTTATGATGAAGAAAATAGGTCTCTGCTCGTCCAGTTCTCTGTCAAGAATGGTCTGGAATAAGAGCCTGTTATTTACCTTGATGTACTTAACTTCCTTACATGCTGTGTGTGTAAAGTGTCATCCTGACTCTAACATAAGTTTAATTCCTTTCTGTTGTCATGCATATTAATAATAATGGGGATCTGTCATTGAAACATGGAAGAATATGACTTAACTGAAAGGGAAATACTAGCCTAAATAAAAATGAAAAAGAGTCTTCAGTCTCCTGTGTGACATGAAATGGTAATGATTTTTTTCTTGATTTGGTTTTGCCATAGCTTTGCAGGCAAAAAGCTGTTCTAAAATACTATTTACTTATAAAGTATGTCAATGATTAAGAGTTTAGAAGTGTAATTGAAGTCTTTATTGCATTCTTGTGTAATAGAGTTTCATGTACTTGAAACTACCCTTTTTAAATGACAGTTGATAAAGTCAGATCACAGTATTTCAATCCAGGTGTGACTTCTGGGCCTTCCTCTCCACTTCAACACAGTATTTTTCTGAGATCCCTGTAGCCCTGCAAAGCAAAAGCACAAGTTTGGTTTAATAAATCAATATGTAAACAGTGGAACTGGAAAGCATGTACTTTGGAAGAGATGAAAACTGATAAAAATTAATCCTGGATTGTACGCCAACCTGTTCATACTTACTTGAGTTCTTTGAGCTTCTTGTCTTTGACCTTGTTGAGGCGCATATGTCTCTGCCGGGCTTCCTCCATCAACCGATCCGCCTCCTGGAAGATTTCTCTGCGCTTAGCCACAGCTGAGAGCTCACGCTCCTTGATCTGCTGGCGGATGGCCTGTGCGTGGAGCTGAGCTTTCTGATGCTGTCTCTTCTCTTGCTCCTTCTGCTTGACCACAGCTTCCTGCTGAGCCCTATGAAGAGGGACGGTAGTGTTGGGGAAAAAGTTAAAATATAAGGATACCTTGTGCTTTCTGAAAAACGATAATTATTAAAATTTTCTTACTTCAGCACCCTCTCAAACATGGCTTTCTCTCTGCCAACCTCAATGGACTGACAATGCTCTTTGTTTTTAACCTGCTCCAAACGGGCCGCCTTCAGCATCGCTTCCTCGCGCGCCTTCTTTGCAGCCACTTCTCTCTCCTTCATCCTCCATTCTCTCTCTGCTATTTCTTGGTTCCTCCGAGCACGGATCTCGTCCTTCCATATCAAAGAACAAGCATTTGTGCTATAACTGCATTTAAATCTGCAGACAAGGTCTCAATGGGAAGATGCAACATGCATCACTGACCTGCTCTGCCTTGCTGTCTTTTTCTCTTTCTTGCTGGGCCCTGAGCAGAGCAATCTCAAGCTGCTTCTCCTTTTTGATTCGTGTTTGCTCTTCCTCATATTCTGCCTCCCGCTCCTGCAAAGTTTTTAAAAATGTCAGTATAAAACTGAACACATAAAATTGCTAAAAAATATATAGAAGAAACTGATCATCTAAATATGAAACATTTTCCTTTTCTCACCACTTTTTTTTTCATGTATTCCATAGCTTTCAGGTCAGCCAGCTTCTCCTGTTCGAGCCTCCTCTCCTTGGCCTGCATAGTCTCAGTGTTGATGCGCATGATTTCTTCTTGCAGAAGCTGTTGCTCCATCCGTTTCTTCTCCAGAGCCTGGAGGAAGACCAGATTTCAGAGTTGAAAATGACTCAAGTACAAGTTTGCTAAATATATGTCTGCATACTGTATCTCTGTGAACATGTGTGTTAAAGCATGCTTGTACTCTCTCTCTATCTCCCGATCTAGCTCCCCCTTGTATTTGCACCTTGAGATCTTCCTGGATCATTTTCTCTTGCTTCTCGCGAATCTGACTTTTCTCCATCTCTTTCATCTCATCTTTGATTAGTTTTTCCTCATGACGCTGGTGGATCTGGTTGTGGATTTCCTGCATTCCCCTTAAATGTAACACAGATACAGGTAGTGACTATTGTGAAAACTCATGATCAAAAGCCTAATGATAAATAATAATGGATCTTTAGAAAAATGTGGTATATTTACTCTCTCTACCCTGAAACATTATACTTTGGCGTTAACATGAACACATTTTTAGCATCATTCCTGAGATTTTAACTACAAGAGGAATCAGTTGTGTTTCGTGCGTGCTCCCTTTACTTGATTCTCTGCTCTCTGCGCAGCTTGTCAATCTTCTCAACAATCTCCAAGGCCTTGCAGCGCTCCACCTCCATCAAGGTGTCCAGGCGCTTCTCCTCATCAACCAATTCATTATGGATCTGTTTCTTCTCCTGGATTTGGTTGTCCCGTATGGCTTGACACTGAGCCCCAAGAATCAGCTGAGAGGAATGCACATTCACCAAATTATTGATGATCGCATGAAATACAGGAGTTTACTGTTTTACTTATTTTAGTTTTTGCTTCTGTCATCCATATGGCTACACTTGCTTCATACCTGGTTAAGCTTTTTAACCTCCTCCTCTTGCTCCATCTTTAAAGCCTCGGCCCGCTCCATCAGGTGCTGTGCACGGTCTTGAGCCTCTAGGTCCAGGTCGGTCAGTACATGGTTGTTGTTGCGGTAGAGGTCTGCCTCTGTGATTTGACGCTTCTTTTCCTCTGCAGCTTTCTAACTCAGAAATAGACAGAAACAAGAGTAAAGCTGGAATATTCATTTGCAAGCTCTAAGACATATCTTTTGAATGTTTCCTACCCTCGTCTTCTCTTTCTCTCTCTCAGAAGCCTGTCTTAAGGCCTGTCTGTTCTCCCTGTTGAGCCACTGGGCTGTTGAGGCGATCGGCTCAAACTCCGCTGATTTTAGAATGACTGACTCTCTTGTAGGATCGTTTTGTCGTATCCTGGCAGAATGATTTCAGGGTTTCAATACAGCATTATCACAGTGTTGTAAATACCTTTACAAAATCATGACATTAATCTTTTTCATATGTAGAACAATGAGCTGCTCTTTTACATGTAGAACCCATGATATGTATCGCCTTAAATCATGAGAAATCAAAATATCTATTTTGAACCCAAAAATAAAACTGGTGTTAGCCTACCTGAGAGTGCGGATGTAGTCTTTGCCGATTATTTGAATGAACTTCCCCTCATCATTCTTCTGGGACCAGCCTTTGGCCAATGGACCAGAGTTCTTCTTTATGTCCAACTTTGAAAATATGTGGATAGGCGTTAACTGGCAAACATCAACTAAACCACCTTCATGATTTGTGATCTCTTCTCCCCTTCTATACCCCTATTTCAGAACATGATGGATGACCAGCAAATCAGTCTTATATCTAACTTGAAATTGCATAAAGTTGTGTGTGTGTATATAT
>JAPMNP010574760.1:0-10038 GCA_029874935.1 Atherina boyeri | reverse complement strand
TTTTGAATCGAATCGTGGCCCCAAGAATCGGAATCGAATCGAATCGTGAGATGGTAAAAGATTCCCACCCCTAGGTGCTACCTATAAATAACTTCCACGGCACTGCGCTGATGAGCTGTGTCAGTCAAAAACCAATTAGCCAATGGGGACGATCTCCTGAAAAAGCCCGCCCACCTGAAAGGATTGTGCCAAAACTGCAAGTATGCATTATTAGAAGAGTCCAAGACAAATACTTTACGCAACTAGACACAGTATTTGATTGCAATTTATACGTTTTATTTTTTCAAATTAGTTTTATTTTCTGTCAAATTCTTATTTTTGTATGACATTTAAGAAGTTTTGTTTGTTTCTTTTGGCAAAAAAATAATTCCATATTTAACAACACACACACACCTTGGAGTTGCGAAGTGTGACAGAAGCTCCTCGTTCAATCAGTAATCTTGAAACTTTTAAATTGCCACAAGCGAGGGCGTCATGCAGAGGAGTCACTCCCTCACATAAGGGGCCACCGGGATCATTGATGTTTGCACCATGCTCCAGCAACGATACTGCAATATCTGCAGGATAGGCAAAAAACAGACATGTTGAAAACAGCTGAAGAGTCACTGGTTTATAGCAACAAAACGCCTCTGAGGCAAGTTTTATTCAGACAATCTGAAATCAGTTACCATAGTGACCGTGGTTGCAGGCCTCATGGAAAGGGGTCCAGCCACAATAATCCCTGGGATTCACTGGGTGACCCTAACAAAAACACACACATATACAAGTCATCAAAAAGCCCAGCTTTTTATCACGTTATTATGTAATTTCCTCTAAAAAAAAAAAAAAAACATGCCCTTAGGGTTGCTTTGACTCATTCATGCATATTTGAGAAATCCCTGAATCTCCTGTGGAAGCCACCGAGTGCTGCCAAAATGGTTGCTACTTGGATAGCACCTCCTATTCAGCAAAGCTCCTCCCCTCCCTTGCCAAACTCCACCCCAGCAGAGCAATCCTTACCCCTGCCTGAACACTTAAGGTAACAGTTACTTGATTGTGTTATAAAGGGGTACTTAATTGAAAATTACATGATACCTCCCCTTTAATGTTCATGAATATCACTTTAAATAAAACGCTCAAAGTGGAGCAGACATTTTTTTCTTTTTTTAGATTAAATGAGATTATGTGTTTTTATAGTCAATATCTAGGAAGTTCAGATAAGAGGCTTCGGTCCAACAAGTCCAGTAAAGAAAAGGAAAGGTTTACTGAGGATTCAAGTTGTTCTGAGATAAAATATATGTTTGAAACTTGACTGAGAAATCAGATTTCACTTACCTGTTCTAACAGATATTGGACCTGCATCAGGTTTCCATCTATACACGCTCTGTGGAGGGATGTCTCTCCCTTCTCATTCCTCTTGTTCCACTAAAGTAGGAAGACATACACAAGTAAGAAAACACAGTTCAACAAAGATCTAAAACAAGAGTTCAAAGATGAAATGATTGCTTGTGCAGAGGCAGCTAACGCACTCTTCCTGCCTTTCTCCTTCCAGACACCATCTTGTCATAACCTTCCAGGTCATCATCTAGAAACCAGATGAAAAAGTCCCGTGAGACAAACAAATATTAGAATACATGTCAGTTCTGTGTCAGTCAGCTGATGGGGCAAGGTCTACCTGAGTCCGAAAGAACAACATCACTGTCATCTAGTGGTTCACTGTTATCCATCTCCTCGTCTTCTTCCTCCTCCTCACCATCGCTCCCCTCTGGACTCCAGCCCTCTGAAGCACAAAGCTCATTCAACTTGGCCTCGGTGTCATCAACATTCGATGAGCCGCTGCGTTTCTGGTACGCCAGCCAGAGTGTTAGGACGCGTTTCTGTGGGAGTGAAAGTCAACGTTTATGCATGGTGTTTGTTTGCAGGCAGAGTCACCTGAAGCTGGATGAAATTTCATTTCATGTTGCAGTGTTTTTATTTCAGTCATGAGAAGGCTGTTTCAGTGACATATAAGTTACTGTATCTCCATTAACTCTCTGTATCATTCAGTTGGAAAGGCCTGAATGTTGCAGGTTTCATAGATCCTTGACAGTTATTGATCTTCTGTACATTTACGCCCTACCCCTCTATCACCTAATTATCATTATTACTTAATTACTCTTATCTAAAACAGTTGCTGCTGAGTAAATCCATTGATGTGTTTTAGTTAAAAGAATGACTCATTGGGGTGTAACTGTATTAAATTAAGATGTTTAGCAACCTTGATGCTTTTGTCCATATTTACCTTTGCTTTTAAACTGATAAAGTTTTAACTTGAAATGGTTCTTCATACTCTACTTTGATATATCACTGCATGCACAGTATATCTTACCTGCTATGATACTCCTTTTACATTACTCAGATGTTCTGAAGCACATTCATATCTTTCAAAAGTTAAATTATTCTAAATGCATTTTTTCCCCACTCTTTTAATTGAGACCATTTTTTGCAACTCACCTGCAGTCTGACCTGTCCGGATGCCTGAGCATACTGTAAGGCCGTGCTATAGCTGCCATCTATGTCTTCGAAGGTGCAGCCACTTTCTTCCTGAGCTGCTGCAATGTTCAGCCATGTGTTACACTCCTGATACAGACACACACAAGAATGAGCATGCATGCAAGGATGCACATAACACTTGCTCCCTTACTCCACTATTCAATATGATAATGATTTACTGAGTTCAGCTCTTATTTCATGATGAGGACGTTTTTAAAACTATGCTTATTTCCCATCTAATTCAGTTCAACTATGCAAATAATACACTTCTTTCACATTCAACAGGCTCCAACAAGTCTCTGAGTACAGATTGTGGCATTAAGATGTAAGTGACTCATGATTACCTCAGTAGAAGTGCCCTTTCGTAAATCCAGCTCCTTTCTATAGTGCTCCACTGCTTTGCTGTGTTGTCTCAGGTCTGTGTAGGTCGCAGCCAGAGACACATGGATGACAGCCAGCTCCCTGGCAGGCTTCCCCATCACTTCAGCACCTTTCAGCTACGCCACAAGAGAAATTACAAATCAATGAACGCAGAGAGTTTAAGCTAAAACAGCTGGAAAGTCAGTGTGATCATCGTCCATCATTTGATGTTTCTCACCTGAGCTTGATAAGCATCCAGAGCTTTGCTGTAGCAGCCAACCTTACAATAGAGATCGCCCAGCTGCTCAGACAGCTCCACGGCCTGACGGGAGCCAAGCCTTTTGCCCTGATCCTCCCCCAACTCTTCCTCTAATTTACAGCCACGGTCGGCTGTAAAATGAGCACAACAAATATGTCATTTATGTTACCATCTTAGAAAATGTTACAAAAAAAGAAACTGAGAGGATCAAAAGCTATTCTCTCACCATATTTGAAAGCTTTCTTTGTTGCCAGTTTGTCCAGTGGCCTCTGGGAACCAAGCTGGAGAGCCTTCTTCAGAGATCGTCTGGCTGCAACAAAGTCACCCAGAGAAAGCTGCACCTGTTGACAGATACCATCACAACACACAAATAAAACACTACAACCTCTCCAACTGCAGCCACACAGAGTAGAATAGATGGTGGAGCTCGTACCTTGCCAATGCAATGAAAACACTCGCTTTCGCTGTACTTGTCTTTCATCTTCCTGGCGCACTCTTTGCCCTGCTCCAAGCTGCGGACAGCATTTGAGTGTTGACCATTGCGAAAGTAGATGTTCCCCAGGTTAAAGTTTGCACGGTAGAGATCTTCTAGCAGCTGGCTCTTCCTTCACAAGACAAGAACAGAGGCTGCTCAGTTTCAAACGCTTTAATCTAAACCTTCAATAGATGAACTACATGGACTGTTGTTCCCTGTCGCAGACTCTCAGTGATAAGGGCAAACAAAAGGGAAAGATTCAAAAAGATGCATCAAGACACACTCGTTTTAGAGTGTCCTTACTCGGCAATAAAGACACTGCGTCGGATGAACTCGCTGCAGAGCTTGGACTCCCCCAGATGATCGCAGACGAGACCAAGATTGAGGAAAAGACGAGCCTTCATCTCACTGATCTCTCGCGCAGGCACAGTCCCTGCAGGTTAGTAAAATATTGAAACAGAAACATAAAAGATAAATTATTGAAATGGAACAAGATCGTTTCATATTCTCCACAAAACGCTGGTTATACAAACAGATTAATAGAGTAACAGTACACACCTCCTAGACGCTCGTCCACAATGGCCAAGCTCTTCTTGAAAGCATCCTGTGCCTGCGTTAGACTGTTCTTTGATTGGTCCGATTCATAACGGAAGAGGTAAGTTCGGCCGATAGTTGCCAGGGCTCTTTGCTCTTCAGCATGATTTCTGACAGAGCGAGCCAGGTTCAGGTGACAGTGTTGGTGCTGGGTAAAACAAGATAAACAGAACAGCTCATGCACTAAAAAAAACATAAACACCAGTGTTATCATCATAGCATTCGGGTTAAGACCAAACAAATGTAAGTCTACTCACTTTTAAAGCTGCTTCAATGTTTCCCATCTCTGCATAACACTCCCCTATCTTGCGATGAGCCACAGCTCGCCCGATCACATCATCTAGTGCCTTAGAGAGAGCCAGCTCTTGTTGGTGCTCCCTGATGGCTGCCTCATAATCGCCTGAGATAACACGTGAACATAACATGACAAACTGACCTTATCATCAATCACCCCCCCCAGAAAAGACAAGTTTAATTAAAAATGCAACTTCTAACACTGAAAATTTAAAATGGAAATCAAAAGAAGCTAAAGTGCTCACATTATCCAAAACTGCAGGAATAGAGCAAAGGAGGAAACAATTTCATCAACATGTTGAGATCTTAAGACAGTATTCTAAAGACATGCACTGCACATTATTAGCAATAATTAGTTAGACTAATATACAATGCAGTGGAAGTATTTGTATAAATAAAATCTACCTACCACTCCTGGACAGCAGCTCTCCAAGCTGATTGCAGATATTGGCTTCCTCTTTAAAGTTGTTGTTGGTCTGGGCTTTGTTTTTAGCTTTCTGCAGCTCTACCGAGAGAAAACAACAAAAGACAAGGATTGCACAAGCCGTTTGAACGTGCAGAAAAGGTGCAAGTAAACACATACTTACGCTTGATTTCCCGTGAAGAACTCATTTTGGTGTTGTTGTGTGTTGCTCGCTAAGCTATCTTAGAGCTTACAGTGAATGAGTCACAACAAGGCAGCGCGCTCCACTTTAGCTTAGCGCTGCCAAAACCAGCGCCAACAGACAAATAACCGACAGAAACCTTTCACCTCATTTTGGTTAGCACATGTCTTTACCTGTCCTCAAATGTTTAAGAATCCCTCATATGTCTGACTGTAATCGATGTCACGGGGAAAGCTATATCTCGAACATCAGAGTAAAAATCGTGTTGTTTTAGCTTTGCATTCACAACAAACTTCACATTGCCCCGCCAGGAAGCGCACTAGCCAATCATGTGATAGAATATGTTAACCGTAACAATGTCTCTAAGGCGCAAATTCCCCGTTTAACCCTAAAATGATCATCCTTTCATTCCAACTTAGCCCTAAACTGTGATCAAATGCTATAATTTAATACTATTAATAATTTTTTGCACTTATTTGAAGGACATAGAGAACAAAAAGTGATAAGATATTATATTTCTCTCATAACAGAACGTGCCTGTCAGTCTGAAAGTCTAAACTTAGGGAATAAACAACATGTACCAAAATGGCACCCGCTCATTGGTCAAAGCTTGAGCGTGACGCGACTGCTGTTGAGGGACTCAAAGGTGTTGTTTTTTTCTCTCCCCATAAGATTCTCTCAAACCTAACAAGCAGGGCACCCATTTATACACGATAGTGCATTTTAATGTCTTTTGTGACTTCCACAGTAAATTGTGAACCAACAGAAGCAAGTTATCAATAAGGTCGTGTTGCTGGGCTTGATATGAACACAGCGACCTCCCGTGGGCCTGCTAGATCTGCTAGAAAAGTTAAATTCCCTTTAAACCGGAACCTTGTTTGCAGGTTGGTCACAATATTTTCTCGGTTAAAACAAACCATTGACTGTTAATATAGATAGAGGTTAAAACAGTGAAATGTATGATAGGCCTACTTTTGGGGTTTTAGAAGGATATAACAGAAACAAAACTATTAAGCTATTTTACAGTGGGGACACTGGGGAGCTTGGAAGGGGAATTTGTGTTATTTATATTATAGTTGTAAGTTAACCTAAATTAATATTTCTTCATTATTTGGTCAATATTTGTTTGTTTTTTAAAGAAAGCTAAGAAGGAAGTAATGTACCTTCAGAAAGGCCAAAAATTTGCTCAGTTTGGTGACCAACACAACTTTTCTCCAGTAAATTGTGCAAAACAAAACAATATTTCTGTCTTGACATTTAATACCATTTTTTGTAGAATGTTCATACTCTTCAGTTTGTCTTGTAGTTGTACAAAATGTATGGTGGAAGTTTTTCCTTAAATTCAGGAAAGAACCGCCCTCTCCACTTTAAAAAAATAAAATAAAAAAATGTACAAGAGCACGTACAACAGTATTACGTAAAATTCTCCAGAATGATTGACAATTAGGAGGACCAATTGTTTTGATGATCCACCCGGAAGTAAAACATCTTCCGCCATACCTTTTAATACTGGCAAAAGGAGTAAAACTGTAGTCAGTTTGATAATCCGTTTTTTCCAACAGGTGGTGACAACACACTTTCTCCTCTCAGCATAGAGAAAATTGAAGGTGATGTTTGTCCAATATGAAGCCTATGCCTTTCAGTCTAAAACAGGACAGTGTAAAAGCCATATCATTCTCCATTTAGTGTTGAGTTACACTTTAAGAATCTGCCTGGTAATAACCATAACTTATTCAACCCAGACTTATTTTTTAACCTGGATTATGATATTCTAAGGTGTAATATGGTTTCATCTCATATGTGTATCCCTATTGTTATTCATATTTAAATTGAATTTTATTTCTCCTTAAATAAATAAAAAATCCAATTGAATAGTTAGAAAAACATTTCTTGTTTTTCTGTTATGATTTATTATTCTATGATAAGAACAAAAAAAATATTTTGAATGGATTTAGTTTAGATATTTATTTCACTGAAAAAGAAGACATTACTTGCCCTACATTAATACAGAACAATAAAAATCAAGAACAAATGTTTATATAATCAGTTTAAGCATAAGGAAGGCATTTGCTTATTAATGCAGCTTATGCTTGTTTGGTCAGCAGTACTATTGTAAACAAATCTGTAACACAAACAATGCTTAAGATTACTTACACCAGTTTTTAGTTTGACGTAGATGCAGCTAACCCAAATTCATGATCTTATAATCCAGCTGTTCAGTCAGCTAAAAAAAATAAAAGGGGGACACATGGCCAGGCAGACAATGACGTCAGCGCTCAGACCTTTTTTAGACTGGTGTATTCAAATGGACAACACGTTTTGACAGATAGATTGTAGTGTTGCGAGTTGCAAATTTCAACAAACACACATGTCTCTTGTTTCATTGGTATTTTTAGTGAGAGTGATATATATGTGAAGGCAAGTCTCCCAGTGTGTGCTGGCTGTCGACGAAAAAAAGTGCTATTTTTCATTGTTGAAAAGTATCGCAAGTATTAAGCAATCATCAGCTTTACTACTATAATATTCCATGTCAAATATCATCATATTACCATCACATAAATTTCAAGTTTCTTATTGAAATATTGTGTTTGATTATTCACTACTGGATCTGCACATATATTTCTCTGTGGAATCCTTTTTGGGGCATCCAAAAACATTCCCTAATATGGGTCCCCTGAGAAAAAAAAACTGAAAAACACCACAGCATGCAGCAATAAGAAAGAAGATGCTCTGCTGGCGATAAACCAACTAACGGAAATGTATCTGTTTAATGCAGAATTTCAGCAGGAGTCTCCAGCATCAGAAGGAGTTGAGGAGCCTTTCAGATCACACAGAGCTCCGTCTCCCTCTCTGCAAGTCTGAATCTCTACACCAGTGACCTTACAAATGAGCATGCTGCATCATTGTGAGAATTGGTGTTTCTGGGCGGTGCAAAGTGGAAGAGAGCACATCAGAGTGCAGGGTATCTGAGAGAAGCAGAGCACAGAGAGGCAGGCACATCCGCCGCTGGAGGGATCAAATCTGTACCATCTGACGCTCAAGGATTTATGGGTTTAGTCAAAATTGCTTTTCCCACTGTGGAGATTAAGCACCGTAGGATGTTTTCCACTCAGGCCGTAGAATAGCCCAGTGTAGCTGCTGCTGCTCTTGCTGTTTTTTCTCCCCCTTATCGGCTCCGGCGCTGGAGAAGGGAATGTCTCAGAGGGGTAGAGTGCTTCAGACCCTGGCGGGGAGTGGATTCTGATTGACAGAAGAGGTCTGTCCTCTGGGGAATGTGAACCATGCAGGTGGATGCGGTCCTTGTGCTCCTCTGTGTTTGGCTCGCAGGTGCAGCTGGGAAGATGGTTCAGTCAAGAGGTCACAAGCTGGAAACCTACAAACAAACAAGGTAATGAAAGTGTCCAGCGAAACAAATATAAATATGCATGTGTTTATTTTCATAAGTATGAAGAAAATTCAGATTCTAAAGTAAAAAATGGACACAAACTGATTTGTGAAAGTTATGTGGTCTTTTCGGACCTCTGTTTTTTTTTTTTTTTTTAAAGGAGTGCACAATGTTGTCCACTGTTTCCTGTATCACCTGTGCTGCTCCCTCCCTCTCAGAAAGCAGACTCATTCAGACAGCAGATAGGAGCGATAAGAGAGGGAGACCTAAATCCTCGTGTCTATTTGTGTACTACGGGTGAAAGCTGTGTTCTCTTGCCCCACAACCGCTGCAGGGCAGTTAATGACCGTTTTCCCTGCCGGCAGAAGTTGTAGTCAATGTCATTTTCAGGTGATTATTTAGGCTAATTGCTGCCTTGTTAATGCGTCCATTGGATTAGATGTTTTAGTGGGGACTGAACTAGATATGGGATTCACTAAAGCATCTTTGTTTCTGCACATTGATTGAAATGGCTTCAACATCGGAAGTGATTTTAGTAGAGAGGATTTTTCTTTTTACTATTTAAAATGCTCTGTGTTGTAGAGGAAATCTGACATTTGTTCAAGCACTTAAGACAATTAATCAGTCAATGAATAAAGAGATACAGCATGTATTTAATTGAGAGACAAGAACCAGAATTACATGCTTTTTTATTATCAAAACAACAACTAACAAAAATAACTCACACTGAAAGTAGTTGCAGATCACTTCTCTGTCAGAGTACCTTAATAATCAACTAACTGTTTTGTTGTTGTTTTTTTTTTAAAAAAAAAGCAGATTATGTGATGTTCTATGTATGTTATTATTGCTTTTCAGCATTGGGAACAGTATGTGGACAAGTAGTTTAATTCATTAGAAGTGGAAGAATGTGACTACCATGAAGCACATACAGTATATTTTAAATGATTCACTTAAAGTGGCAGGAGTTACTCTTTGTGTAGATGTTTTCCTAAAATTATTTTCTGCCATATTGAAAGCTTCATATATATCCATACAAATAACCATAGGTTATATGCTTTTTTAATTTTTTTTTTTTATAGTTTACGTTGCTACATCATCTCACCTCAGCTTCTGTCTGAAACATCCCGTTTGGTGTCTTTAAGAACCACAATTCCAAATGCCTTTTTTTGATGGGATTGCATTGCTTATTGGTCTAAAACAGCTGAGAGGACTTACAAAGCATAAAACAAATTCTTTAAATTTTATCAGATGTCTTTTTGCAATTGTTGGGATTAATCAGCTCTAAAAATCTAACCTAATTCTTGTGTTTATCTGTACAGTTATCCAAAATCCAAAATGAGACACATAAATAACCCAGTTTGCACATGGACACAGATGAATGTTGGCTAATAGAGCTGCAAAAGTAATGTTTCTACCTCTTCTTGAACATTTACATTTTCTATTTCTATTTCTATAACATATAACTGTTTGTTATGGTATGGTATGGTATGGTATGGTATGGTATGGTATGGTATGGTATGGTATGGTATGGTATGGTACGGTATGGTATGGTATG
>JAPMNP010574527.1:0-11715 GCA_029874935.1 Atherina boyeri | reverse complement strand
ACACACACACACACACACACACACACACACACACACACACACACACACACACACACACACACACACACACAAATGCGTCCAGACCATGCAGCTATCTGGCAACTGAATCTATTTAAAATCACTGGACATATCTGGCCAAGTTCAGTCAAAGTCGTGAGTTAATATGACACAGCCTGACACACACTCACGTACACACACATACACACACAGTATTTATCGTCTCTGGACAATTTCAAGAGCAATTAGTTCCTGTCCATGCCACCAGGGTTAGGCAGCAAATCTGAGCGAGGCTCAGAACCAGAGGAGAAACACTGCCAGCTAATGATGTTGAGCTAGGGACGGATAGCCCATGACTTTGGTAGAGACTCACTTAACACACTCTCTCTCTCTCTCGTTTTATTCAAATGCAGGCTGAAGGCTTGTATTCGTGCCTAATTGATTCAACTATTCCAGCTGGCTGTTTTCTGTCCACTGTCACATCATGTTTACTGCACATGAAGAAAAATCAAACATTTTGTTTCGCCAATGGCCTACCACTGAGTTATCCTCATTACACTAAAAACAGGCACTTGTGAGGCACATTAGTAAAGAAACCAATAACATGTAATGCTAATTCCCCAAACAACTTGTACACTGAAGACACAGTCTCAAAAGAGCATACACAACTTCCCTCTTAAGGACACCAGTAGATTTCTTGAGGTAACTGGTTTTGGAATACTCATTGTGACACATTTACTTTAATGGCAGGTACATTAGACAATCTTAATATCATTAATACAATATATTAAAACCACGAATATAGCAAAACAAAGTAACTCATTTAGAAACGGAGATTAAAGAATTAAAGAGTTTTGGCTCTTGTTATCTCGGTTGTTGAATCAGACATATTCAGAGAAGTTGATCTAAATTAGACCTGCCAGAAGTTATATTCCACAAATGATAGTGACTTTCTCTGTAAAATCTAAAATGCTTATTTTATCATCTCCTTTTGTCCAAATATGACCATGATTTACTAAATGAGCACCTTTCTCTAATGAAGAAATTGCACTAGTGACAAAAAAAACCTTCAAGACTATTTTCTGATTAAATTAAGTTATATTTGTACTTACATGTGTTGCCTCCTGATGGTTATTGGCCAGAGTTTGAGTTTAAGATGCTAATGTTGGCTTCATTTTTCAGACCTGGAAGCTATGTCCATCCTTTTCAGTTTAGAGCTGTAAAAACAAAAAAAGTTACATTTGCCACAGGTTCATCAGCCCATTCTAAAATGTATACAAGTAATGTTTGCAACTAGCTCAAAACTGTTGGTCACAAATGTTATTTAATACCTTTTCTATTGTAATGTGCAGCATTCATACAGTAATATGTGATGGCAAACGTCAGGCACTTGGTTATTAATTTATAAACCTACCATAGACTGAGAGGGATCACCAAGTGGATAAAATAGTGTACAAGTGCATCTGTGGTGATCCAGTGGGACACACCAACAGTAGATGGCAACAACAAAGCCAAGACCCTGTGGGATTTCAAGTCCCAGACAGAAAAGTTGCTGCCATCCAACCAAAGTGGTGACTGACAAGGAGCAGAACTGCTATGTTATGATAGATGTGGCAATCCCAGTTGACTGTCACATCTGAAATAGGGAGCACAAAAAGATAGACAAGTACCAGGAGCTTACAGAACAACAGGAGCAGAGGTGGAAGTTGAAGTCAAAAGTGGTCCCAGAGGTAATAAAATCATCAGGGGCTGTAACTCCCCAGCTAGGTGAGTGACTTTGACTTCAGCAATCTGCCCTGTCCTGACAATGGAACTTCTAGAAACAGCTGAAATAGCACTCAATTCCCCTTTAAAGTATGCCAAGTCCTGGAAAGGACATCCCAGCTTCAGTGGTGGACAAAGGCAAGAGAAATAGTTGGAAAGCTAGCTCCAACTAAAGCAGGGATCAATACACATGCCTCAATCCAAGATTGGCTTAAAGTCAGAGTCTAATTTAGAAATTAGTTATACCTCATTCTATTCCAAATTTATATAATCTACTGTTTTGAAACAATACACATTATCTCGTTGCTTTCTTTATTTCAACATTTTTGGAATAAATTGAATTAATCTAAAACTAGAATTGGCAAGGTTTCAACTACCAAAAATATTGCTCCAACACTGAAAAAACACATTTTTACCTGACTAGAAGAAATACATCAGGAGACCAATCAGACCAACTAAAAGGTTGATACTGTCATATTCAAAATTTTAGAGCCAGTGTCATATCGAGCATGCGTAAGTCAAGACAAAGCCAAATAAAATTGATATTAGCATTGGCCAGAGGATTTTACTTTTGCAGCTACATTAATCATCGTCAGGTGTTTGCTAGCAATTGATCTTGGATGAAACTGTGTGTAATCATGCTAATGCAACATTCATTAATACCAGTTAGCATTGCAGAGCATTCACAAACTGTAACTGTGGTTTAAAACAGTATTTTTAACAAATCTGTGTTTGCAGATCCATGAAAACTGTTCATGACTGTATATGGTGATATAAAAACATCTGTTTGCTGGGATGAGTAAAAAACTAATCTTTTGTTTTTTTCTGAATGTATGCAGGGAGACAGAGTAATTGAGAGGGAGGGTCAAACATGTAATAAAGGAGATGTTTAAAGGCTGCTCTTAGATGGAAGCAACCTAAAACTGGCTCGTGCTCCAGCCCTGAAACTGCACTGGAACTGCTTTGGTTGAAAAGGAATAAGAAACTCTCTTTTTAAGTGTTCTTTTTTTATATATGTTTTCTTTTAACTATTTGGCCTTTGTTGTCTCTGTCCTAAATTTTCTAAGCTTTATAGTTACTTTTAAACTAAGAAATAACTAACACTTGTCATTAGACAGTGAAACATAAAATAAAATTATTTCATGTTTTTTTAGGGAATTAAATCAGTTTATGAGATTTGCAAATTAATGCAGTCTGTTATTGGTATTTAACAAAATGTCCCATCTTAAGAATTGTGCTTATAAATATCTGTAATTAAAATGTCCACAAATTGAATTAAATTGAAATGTCCCTTTGTACTGTTTCGCTGTAGGCAGAACACTTCTGAATACAATCCCTTTTCTTTGACAGTATGGCAAAGAAGAAAAAAAATAGATAAAAGGTAGAAATAATTATTAATGTGTAATTAACAACACAATAATCATCTAAAATGTTACATAAACCATCAATTATAAATTTAATGAGGGAGTAGATATAATTAGTTTTCATGTGACTGATGGCCCACTGGAGACCAGGCACGACAATATTCAGTTGAGGGCCCAAAAGCTCAGTTATCAATTCCGTTTTCTGTACACTTTCCCCTGATCCACTACATGTTTATCTGTAGTCTGTCAAAAGCAACCATCACTTATTTGGCACCACCTGAGAGTGCTCCCACCAAGCTAAAAACATACTATAATTTACATACTAATTGAAGCGGCATGACAGGGGTGACAGACACCTCAGCCCTTAGTGGGGGACGGTAGATTAAGTCCACAGGAAGGAGTCGTGGAAAGTCTGCTCTTCTTCACTGCATGTACACACAATATTGTTCAAGATTAACAGCAAGGATGGTTACCACTTGTTGTGTCGCATCACTCACCTTCCAGCTACAAATCACTCTGTACATGCAGAGCAACGTGGCTGATAAGGAGAAGGATGAAAAAGTCAGGAGGAAAAACGGCATGCGGCTAAACACTTTGCGGGCTAAAAAAAAAAAAAAACTAAAAAAAAAAAAGAGCATGTGAGAGTCACAACAGGATGAACCCAAAGGAACTTATGGGATCAGCAGGCAGATCAGTGGCTTTCCCCCGGTGGCAGATTACACAGAATACACACAATGAGAGACAGGAATATGGCAGCGACTCACTTTTTCTCCCCTAATTATCAGACGCCATATTGGCTCTCTTCAGGAAAGAGAGGAGGTAATTTTGTTTCTGAGTCCTTTTGGGAAATTAATTCATTTTACTAAAGTGACTTGGTAATTACAGTGACATCAAGGTTAATTGCCAAATCTGTATTGCTTTGGTGCCGTCAACGTCAAAGAAATCTGTTCTCTAAACACTCGCCAGCAGACAACAGACTGCACAAGAAGCACAGACACATGGACACATGCACACATGCCCTGCCTGGGTTGGGTGTTCTTTATGTGTTGACAAAAGCTTTCCATCAGTAAACAAACCCAAACATACACAACAAAAAAAAAATGCCGAACAAATGTGTAGGAACTGGAGATGCAGAAAAAGAGGAAGAAAACTGTCAACAAAAAAAGGTCAAAAGACTGAATAATACCTTCCGATATCCATTTTTAGACTCCATTAAAAATGTGATGTACCACGGATGTGATATCACTTTAAGAGACAGATATTTTAGTAATGAAGTCTATTATCAGTTGATGACAAGCCGCTCTCTGATGAGGAGCTTAGTGCACAGATGACTGTTTGCTGAGGTTGGCCATAAATTCACACTGCAAAGTTTATTAACAAAACAAAGCAAAGTCACCGGGGTGAAACCTCGGTAATCATTATTACCAAACAGAATTCATTTATTCTCCGAGGACCAAATCAACAATAAGAGCCATCGTCCTCGTTAACGAACCGGAATAAGGTGCCAACTCCGGCTGTTATGAAACATGTTTATTGAAAGTTTGTGGAACGCCCAAGCACAGCATGCTCCGCAAATATAAGTGCTGATTTGCAATCTTCTTACCCTTTTATCCTTGAATAATTTGAATGAAATTATTTTTCCTAATGTTGGTGGCCCTGTGCTGCCGCACCCTCCATCGACGTACACTTTGATGTCTTCTTTAATGCGTGTGGGTTTTTTGGGTTAGTTTCTATTTTTTGCAGAGCCGTTCCAACTGTTTCCTCTAGACAATATCGCCAGTTGCCACATCAGTGCATAAATCAGGGGGGGAAATGAAGGTAAAAACAAAAACATTACTCTATCCACTGATTCTTTCTCCTGCATGCATCAGACACACTGCCACAATCTCTGAGACTTTCATTCCTGGGAAAATAACTATGATAAAATGCTAGAAGAATTGAGTACAGCTTGGGTTTCACAATCTTATCAATGTGTGAGATCCCTGTCATGGTCTAATTCTAAAACATTTTAAGGACTTTTTTAAAAAAAAACATTAAAGTTTGCCAAAAGGATATGTAGTCCTAAAAAAAAAGCCCTGATTTGTTTTCCTCATGTATTTTCTGTTGCCATGACTCCATCTTACAGACTGCAATTATCAAATAATTATTGCATATTTTAATTGTTTGCCACCCAAGCAGTTAATGTGTTGTGAATTACAAGGAATATGCAAACCAAAAACAGTTCTAAGGGCTCTCTGAGGATTATGGGGACTGGAAAACAAACCCTCTGGTGCTTTTTCTCTGGTTGCACTCAGATTGATATAACAGCAGTCAGTCGGGGGGTTGAAGAAGAAAGAAAAAAATCATGTTGTAATAAACCCCTGGGATTCTCTGTCATGACATTCCTTTGTGTCTTAGTGCTTTTAAAGGCTGACATTAAGAATAATGTGTATGTGGCCAGCTTTTTATCATTCTTTACAGTACAAGTGGTTTTTGTGATGGCTGTCATACACTTCACCAATCACTGTACAGCAATTTAGTTTCACATCTGTAAAATTTTCATCAAGTGTTAGGAAACGGGTGTTACCTAGACAACTGGATGAGCTATATGTCAACTTTTAAGCAATAAAAGTGGGGCCAGTAAGGGAAATAAATATTGCAAAAGCCAGTTGGGAAAAGAGTGAAATTATATTTCCTCAAAAAAAAAAAAGCCTGCAGTGATGATATTTCCTTTTATTTTGATGATGAAATACGGTTTCTCTTTTATTTAATTGGTGCTACAGAAACATGCTTTAACCTCTTTAGGGGGTCACTATTACTGATTGAAACCGAAACTGTTCCCACACCTATTTAGCTATGAGCAAGGGAAGCATGAGGATGCCCATTCAGACTGATAGGCTGTATTTCCATTAGATTAAAAGAAAGAATTTCATTTTTGAAAGGAGATTTAATTAAGTGTCCAGGGGACTTTTGCAAAGTCAGATCAGCAAAACATAGCTTTCTGTGTTGAGTAAGAGCGATTTGTCCATCTTAGCCATAAAAGAGATTAATCAGAGATTCATGGCAGGATGATTGAAAATTTGTACTGCCTTGGTTCATCATGTGCCTTGTAGAACCATATAGTACAAGGCAGATTTAGCAGATCAAGGAGTTTGTTGATGGCAACAGGGACTGAGGGGGTCCCTGAGTCACTACAATGCCTTTTGTATTTATTTTTTTTGTTTCAGTTTACTTTCAGAGTATATACATAGAAGCAGTAATTATGCAACAGCTAGCTGGCAGTTGTTAAAGGAATTGAAATCATGTTTTAATACCCCGTAGGATATAGATTTAAATTTAAAAATAACTGGGCATCACTGTCTAATTACTGTGTGCTTTGTTTGAAATTTACATTGTTTGTATAAATAGCATTTTGTGCAAATATACCAAGTGTCTGACTCTTTTTTTTCTGCAATATCTTACGTACATAAATCAGCATACATTTACTGATGGTTGCCTTCATGCTGGGAGAGAGCTTGCGCCAAAAGGCTCTTAAAAGAATAAAATAGAATAGAACTCGGACTTTAAATGATCAAATGTAATTCCTACAGTGCAGATATAAGAGAAGGGGTTTTTCCTCCAATAATTCTAAAAATAAAAAATCCTACAGTCCAAAAAGGCCTTTTGTTAGTTCTGACCAACATTTAGTTTAGTAGCTAAGCTTTTTCTTTTCTTTTTTTTCCACTATCACAAACCTCTGAATTGGGGTTAGGATTAAAGGGGAATGTCTGTCAAGTCTCTAGTGTTCCACAGAAATATCAAGGTCTTGGAGTAACAGCGTAGACACATTCTGTGATCTCTGTAGTAAGAGGAGGGTGAGAACAATGGTATTGCTGGCAAGAAACTCTTGCTGTGACATGAATAAATATGTTCAAAACTCATCATGACTAAATTAAAGACGACTGGTTGAGGCATTTTAAATTTTATAGAAGCAAATTTGTAAGAACCACATTCTTAAGGACTGAACACATCGTTACTGCATGACTGGTGGCCAACGTCAAATTAATACTTAGACATATAGAAATCATATATAATATATCCATATATAAACTGCAGAGTAAGACATATGAAAGGCCTTTGACTGTATTGGCTGTTTTTGTGTATGTTTGTGATGCCATTTGATGTGATGTAATTCTGTCACTGATCAAAAGTGAATGCATTTATAAAATGCATGCACTCAAGACAGCTTTTAATTTCTGTCATCACTGAAAACTACTTACTGTTTTCTTCTTTCCAGCTGAGCTCATGCACATTAACATTCATGAGGCATGTGGGCAGCAAGACCGATACAGAAAAGCATGTGCATCCTTCATCATCTTTTCAGTCTTATGAAACAAATGCTAGTGGTTGTAAATTGTCCCCCCCACATCACAATTCTTTAATCTGAATAACACACATCATATTAAAGTAGCTGGTTGGACTTAAAGGAGTAATTGGCTGTTTGCCCACCAGCCATCGCTTATAGAAAGCTCTGCATGCCGATGGCGGTGTACGCGGTTGGTGCCAAGAAATAACTTAAATGTGCTGGGGTTAATGGAAGCTCAAAACATCCAGATATAAGACTCCCTCCCCATGTCACCGGAGTACGTGTTTGTGCATATGGTTTTTTCATTGTAACAACAGGTGCTGCATCAGCCAGACATGGTGTTCCAGGATGCTTTGGGAATCCCTTAGGCCTCAGTCTCCCGCTGCCTGGTACAGCTGCCAACAAGCTGACTTACAAAAGAATATACTGACCGAACAGTGACGCAGACGTTTCCACTGTGAAAAAAGAAAACCCAGCGGTGCCAAAAAGCACAGGAGCAAAAAAAAAAAAGAAGTCCCTTAGCACTGTCATGTAGTAGATGCTGTGTGTTTGTACAAATGGAACAAGCTTGAATGGCAGATGCTACAAAATTACCATCACAAAACAAGAGCATATCTATAGGAATGTGACACTAAACCATTGCTAGATCATAAAGTAGGTTGCAGGGACTGGGACAGTTAATCCATCTGAACTCTAGTTTGACATTAAGAGGACACAGTCATGAAACATTACGAGCAGACATTTGGTAAAGAAAAATGGATGTTCCTCTGCGATGGAAAGGAACATAGATGTAGAATACAGGGCATTTAAATAGTTTGAAGATGATGCTGTTGTTGTCCATGTTGGCAATGAAGAAAAAACAGTGGGCCTAACTTCACCCACACAGGCCAGGCTCAGAGTAGACAACATCTTTGCCAAATAAGATTGCCTCTTTGAGAAATTAGGCTGTAATACAAGCTTGATTTCTTTCTGTGATCATGTCAATGTGCATGACAGACTATGTAATTGGTGCTCAGAAGTAGTCCATCGTTCAGCCTATATTTCACATTGCCTTGTCATATGAACAAACTGCCTCAGGATCTTTTTGGAATGTCGCAAACATGACGAGAAAGATTTCACTAAACAGGAAAGAATGAACATCATTGGCCGTAGTGATTGTCATTTCTTTCAGTTAGGGGTATTTCCATGCAAACATTATGTAGATATACTCGCCCAATTTTGTCCTTTATTAGAGTTTGGCATCAAAAGGCTTTGTGATGAAAGATAACATTGAAAGATGATGCAACAAGATACAAATATCAGATATGGTTCTGTGTTCACCTTGATAAATGACATCAAATAATCCTGATGTCTGCTTAATTTGTTGGCTTGACTTTGAAGTACAGCATTCCACTGTGTGCAAATGTTGTCTTTATGAATGACAATATTTTAACCAGATATCATGATGAATTTTCTAAATGAATAATTTGTTGTGTCAAACATATTTAATGCTGCAATTCACAGCTCTTTAGGAGATCATAACCAATGAGAAAACAGCTCAAGGCCAGTTGATCCTTGATCAATGATGGGTCTTGATTTGCTCATTAGGCCCAGATGTGAAGCCTAATTAGGCTCACCAGTCTCAATTGGTGTTTTAGCAAAAACCCAACACACACACACTTACACGCAAACACCCCACCAGCACCCAGACAGCCCGGGCTTCCTGAGTGATCAATGTCTCTGTCATCCAGTGCTGCGTCCAGGGTTCCAGGCAGGACCGGTGAGCCTCTGCGGCCAGGCTCGGGGCTGACATTAGCAGACGCGGGGTGAGTGATGTCATCCCTCTACTCCCCGGGGGCAGAAAAGGCAGGGGATCTGGCTCGGCCCAAAGCAGTGGGCTCGGAGAAAGGTCACCGCTCAGGCTGGTGTGATTAATAAGACAAGAAGCTGAGTGTCCGCAATGCCATTATCAATATCGGAGGCCAGCGACTGCACTAACTGCATATGTAGAGGGAGTCACACACACAGAAGGGAAAAAAATAAAAAATACGGATCTAATGAGTCGCATGCACAAACATAGTTAAGTCTCACTGGTGTGTGTTGGTTTTGGTTCCATTTGCTTGTTAATGTGAGAGGTCAGCTATCAATTAGATCATATTTATTCACAACAACAGCTCTGACTCAACCTGATTCTGGTAATGACTCACAACGAACAAATCCGAGAGGTGAAAGTCTGGGACTAAAATGTCAGCACAGCCTCGGCGACAAACATGACATTTAAACAGACATCTGTTTCGCCGTTCTGCATCCCCACCAACCAAAAATATTTATCCTATACACAGTTATGCCATGTAAATTAGGGAAAAGAAAAAAAAACTGAATTCTCTTGAGAATGATGAGCAAAGACTCCATTAAAATAGTTTTGAATCCTTATTCTCATGCAGCACCAAGTGTATTCCTGAGCTCGGATAAAGTCAAAAAACAAACTGATTTGGACATCAAATCCAAGAAGCAGAACCTCCCTGCGTTTATTTCACTAACATACACCCTCTCTGGTCTCCCTCCACGTATATTAGCTTTTAGTTAAACCCATCAGCACCAACAAGCAAATCCTGCTTCCTTAAATCAATTAGCATCTGCATGTTGAGTGTAACTAATAGCCCTGCTGAATCCGAGATTAAATATGCTAGATACAAGCAGAGTATGAAGCGGCATAGTTAAGATAATTAAGAGTGATAAATCCTTTAGAGGGAAAGAGAAGAGGAAGAGAGTGAGCGGGGAGGATCTGAAGACGCCAAATATGAGTAAGAAGACAGCCTGAGAGAGACAGGGGGAGGTCAAGATGGGACAGTTTAATGAGATAAAAGGCCAAGAGAGCAGAAAAAAAAGACAGAAATTAAAGACGATGTGTGAATGGGAGCTGGAGAGCCAGTGATGGAGCGGGAGTTGTTTTCAGCCTCGCCTCGAGCGGCCCAGATGGCAAGGGCTCGTCTTCGTCTAGCCCTCGGTGCATTTGGCAGCAGCAACTCTTCACTGTTGGCGACTGTACATATCTCTCTGTCTTCTCTCTCTCGTTGGGAAGCCGCATTAGCACAAGGCCGTGAAAGATTACCCCACATTTTCACAGTCCTCAAAGTCCGCTGTTTCAGCACTCTGACCTCTGCTTTCTACATTTCCATCCAGATGCAGAGTTAATGACAATGCACTGACATCATTGTGTTCCACAACTACGAGCAGAGAGACAACAGTACACAGAGGGTTTAACGTGAGCGATTTATTTTATCCAGCTTTCATTTTTACATGCCTAACAATGTCACCGCTAAAAACTCTAATACTATGTTTTTTTCCTGTTATATATGGCCTGTGAAGGCATAATTAACATGTAATATACAAAACAGATAAAACAAAGGCACAGCAGTTATTTCAATTTACTAATTTACCAACTAGCATACAAGAGCAGAATTTGGTAACATGTAATAAGGATGAGTGTGATCTGAACTTGTAAGTTTTGCAAACTCTGATCTCAAAAAGTGTGTCTCTGTTGCGTGGCAAGTGCTGTTGTGGAACTGTAACAAATCTGAGCTGTTGATAACTCTGTTACCTCCGAGGCTTATCTGTATATTTGATACTTTCTCCCTTTACACCTAACCACCAGCTGCTTTAATTTTAAGTTAATCCCCTTTCCCACCCCTCCTCTTCTTTGCTCTCTCTTCTTGCATTGTTCTCACTCCTGTCCTGCCAACATTTTTTCATATGCTCAATTCTAATATACCACAAGCTGTATTTTTAAATGACAGTCTCAACTTTTTCTATTTTTTTCATTATTCAGTGTATCAATTTTTCTGTTATAGCAAATACATACCACATAAGGATACATAAAGATGTATGAACTGCATTATTATACTGCAATCATATATAAAGTACTTGTCTTAATAAATGCTGTCCTGAAAAAGAAAAAAAAATCCGAGAGCCATATCAAAGAGCCTTCTTCTATACTAATTTGAACTTGGACATGACATATGTGACTCATCCTCCACTACTTCTAGTCTCACATAGAACTTGATACAGTACTTTATCTTTGCATCCTTGTTATCCTCAATGTATACAAGCTTCCGTCATAAATGACCTAGCCACCACTCAGCTACTGAGTCACTGACACAGAGTGTGCCAGTGACGGTGGCGCAGCTCACTTCACAGCTAGAAGGTCACGGGCAGTGTTGGGAACGTTACTTTAAAAAAGTAATTAGTTATAGTTACTCACTACTTGTTCCAAATAGTAACTGAGTT
>JAPMNP010574476.1:0-11645 GCA_029874935.1 Atherina boyeri | reverse complement strand
TAATGTCTTGTAACATATCAGTACCATTTAATAATAAAGATGAGACATAATTCTTACATATGGCACCTTTAAGTGAAAGCTGATGTGTGTGGGAAGCAAAATTCAGATAACAATGACTACATGTGGGATATAAATTACAGCCCACTTAAACAATGTAAGTGATTGCACTTCTATGATAATCAGTGGGTCAGGCTCATTCACTGTTCCAAACGCTGATTATGCGATGAGACATGCGTTGACAACAAACGGTTATAAACACAAGCCGGCACTGTGTCTGGAGCTGTGACACCTGCAGAGACCCTTAAAGCTAATTTGAGAGAAATCCTGCGAGTGAGATATTAACTCAGCACAAATGATATGAAAAACTCAATTAACATTTAACCAAGTGATGAAATACCACAATGCAAACAAGTGAGCCTCTGGGCACAGTGAAAATAAGCCCTCATTAGACAGATGGAAATTATTAAAATACGATAATAAGAAGACGTCCCACTGTGCAAAGCTGTGGGGGGTGAAAAAGTTAAAGATTTTGTTTTACTTACCAAAGATAAACACAAAAAAGAGCATGGGCAGTATTCATAGGGCAGAAAGAGGTTAGATTTTGCTATCTTAATTTCTAAAGTTCAGTGTCATGTAATTTTTGTATGACATTAAAATTTGCCAACATTTTCACCCCAACCTGCTGGTTTCCATTTTATTTTAATTTTTTTTCAACAGTAATTTAATGGAGTGTTGTGTATAACACTGCTGTATTGACCTCTGTGTCATCGGTCTTTGACCTGTTACCCTTATTTACCTTGTCTCTTCATCATGGAATTAAAACACAATAGGAGCAGAAGCTGTGATTGCAAAGGGGAAGTGTTCCTATCAGAGAAGTGATTCTCTCAACCTTCCCCCCACACCTTTGTGCCCCATTAATAAAGTCACATATCATTGCAATGACTGCATATTCTGCTGCTGTCATTTGGGGATCAAACTGTAGTTTCCTTAAACCATCAGTCTGACACTTAGCTGACCCAACTGTTGAATAAAGAATTGGGTTTAGATTAGTTCTTCATAAAATAAAAATCCTTTCACCTTATCTGTCTGAAGGTGCTAAATTTGAATTCAGGCCTGCTCTTGTCAGGGATATATCTGTCTCCTCCACAGCCTGTCAGTCTATTGATATATGTTGATGTTTCAATTTATGACTTTATCCAGGCATTTTGTAAAACATAACAAAAGAAACAGTAAATCTATTGTATAGCATCCCACAAAATGACGTTCTTGTAGAATCATAGTTTTAAGACTGGAATACAAAACCATTAAAACAACATTCACAACATGATTTATGAAGTACTGCCAACACCCCTTTGATTTTCATATATAGTCTCTGCTGTAGTAATATTCAGTCATCCTGTTCTCTCTTCAAACTCATCACATACCAATGTTTAGTCACCTGTGCCGGTGACTAAACATTGGTATGTGATGAGTTTGTAGTTTGTAGTTTAGTTTGTATGTGATTAGTTTTAAATGCAGAGGATAACCCAAAAGGATCACTGTTAGACATGCAGGGTTTCCCAATGTGGTAATGTCACAGGTACAAGATGTGTTGTCTTGACACTGGAAATTGTAAGCAACGCTTTCAGTAATATACACAAAAAGTCAAACATTTGGACACACTTTCCCCATTATAGTTAATGGGAAAGGGTGTCCAAATTTCCGACTGGTTGTGTAACTTACTGTATTGTGTATGTCATTGAGTTTACCATTGACCTTTCCTAACCCTTTAAAGCCCGAGCTAAGAAAAAATGGGGGGAAAATTCAAATTTTTTTTAGATGTAAGTTAACATTTGGTCCTTTAATAAAATATGACAAAAAATTAACAAAAATATTTTTTTATTATTTACCATTTATTATTGTGTGATATGTCAAAATTACTGTTGTGTAGTCTTCTGCCTCCTCGTATCAGGTTCTTCAGATTGTGTACAGCAGGGTTTTGAGCAAAGTTTTTACGATAAAGTGATGTAAAATGACGCAGATGAAAAATGTTTCAGAAACTGTATGTATCAAATATGATACATTTGGCTTTATAGGGCTAATGTTAGATAACTGTAACATGTAACAAAGTTTTTAAGAAGTAGGGTGAAGAAAATCTAAATAAAGATAAAATAAGTGGAAATATGTAACAGTAAAGAGATACACTATGCATTGAAAATTGACGAGAGAGGCTCTTGACTACATCAGTGTGTGAAGAGCTGGGGATGAGTTAATTCAATAGCATAAACTGATGTTTATTATTTAGCAACGGATTTTATAAAAACAACACTGATTTAAGCCTTACATTTGCCAAATGATGTCACAAGAATTGAGCAAAATGGGATTTCCTTTCACCCCGTGTTAACCATTTTCATGTCCCGTGAGATACATTGTGCTCAAATTCGCTGAAATGTAACAATACCTTTACCAATTAAATGCAGAAAAAATTAATAGCAGAGCTTCTAGCTTAGTAGCACAGCTTAATCAAGAATCCTTTAATGGTGTAAATGCACATTTGCTTTTGTGAGGACTGAATGAATGACTGTATAATTCAGTCTCCCTGACAACTAGGTCACCCCGTTGACCATTAGTACAAAGTGACTTCATTGTAATTTGTCACCACACGACTTTGTGCATACAAGGCATATGAGCCAGTGCCATCAATATGTTTCCTGCTTTTTAGTATTCCATCAACATTATCTGCTAGTAATTGTACAGTATGAACCTTTGCTTTTTGTTGCCAGAGGGAAAAGACTTGCCCCCACATCTACGAACACCAGACAGAGAATACAAAATTAATATTTCATCGTGCTCCAACGCCCGTCAGACAAATTTATGTGGACATCCCGTCAATAAAGGGTTGAAAGATTGATGGAATATGATTTCCCTGGGTGGAGCATGAAGCAGATGGTGGGAGTGCTGATACTATTTTTGGAAGATCCCTGGTTCTTTCTTTTAATCTATGGGGGAGCCATCTGATGCATTGTTGCATGCATCACTCTGGTCCAGGGAAATGTGAAGTTAGAAGGGCATAATGTCACAGAAGCTACACTGTGTATAAAATTACAGCACACTTGCATCTATGTAATGTTGCTTATGAAACCATGCCTTGCTGTGGAAAATGAAAATATGTTATCTAACACAAGAATTTCCAATATGACATAATATTAATAGCTTAAATTATGATATTTTTAGCTTTTATCCTTTTTTGTTTGTTTTCTTTTTTTTAAGTGGAGTTCAGTGAAGAACTTTATGAGTGACTGTTAACAACAGTCACAGAAAAGCAAAGGGTGAAAGGATAGGCTAGCTAAGGTACAGTAGTAGCTGCACAAAATGGTGACAGGAGAAGAGCATATTTGTCTTATAAAACAGCTCATACATCACAAACTTCTCTCAGTTAATACTATGGTGTGGATTTTTATACCAATTCTTTCAAATGAAAAACTGTATTGCTACATTGTTATATAGCGTACACTGACCGGTGGCTGCAAGCTACCAGTACTGCAAAGATACACTTGAAAAAAAACCAATACATTAATAACAGAAGGCATTACTAATAATAGAAAAATCATGTAAAAAGAATTAGATAAAATTCTGTAAACAAAACACGAGGTGTGATGCTGTTGTGGTTTCTTATATTCTGATTTCCTGATTTGCACATGACTAAAATATTTAGTTCTCAAATTTTTAGGAACAACACTTCCCGGGATGAACTTTATAAACTTTGAAATGGATCTAGTAATCCATGAACGGTGGCGCAATCAAATCCTGAAATTTAGATGCCCATTGACCATGTTTTGAAAGATTAATGAGCAGAAATTATCATGTGCTCTTTCTGCCTCCATGACATTTGCCTTATACCTGCAGGTCCAATGGCATTTGCCCAGAGGGTTGCCTCGAAGGGCCAGAGCCATCGATGAACTATGAATGGGTGATCAAAATAGACAATTGAAGACAAAGCAAATATCTAAAGGCCTGTTTTTTATTCTTTGGGAACCTCTATAACACTGAAATTAACGATCCTTAATGAGCTGCATTTACTACTAATAAATAATGTAAAATAATACTCTTATGACTTTATCTTGAAAACTTCAAGTAAGAATCTACTGGTGATAACAACAATGTAGACCAGAACTTGTGTCATGGCATCACACAAACACCCATCCCTCAAATATAATGGTATAGTTTGTCTACAATTCTCTGACATTATAAATAAACTGACTGAATGTCAAGGCAGAGAAATGCACGAGCCAAGTATGGAGCAACCACATGATATTAGTTGTGACAACGACAGATCCAAACCCCTGGAACAGCCTTCAGTGAATTTGACATGGTCCCATCTTGCCCGATGTGTCTAACTCTTCTTGAACTTTTCTTTCTATTATTTTACGGGGAGGAACACAGTAAGCCTAAAGCAGCTCCTACGTGAGTTTTGAAGTAATGTTCTTTACCCTGACAGTGATGATAACAGGCCTGGGCTGAGGTTGAGGAGAGAAAAAAAAAAGACAACAACTCTGAGCTCTTCAAAGAGCCTACTGTGTATTTGAAGGTTAGCTCTGTAGCCGTTTGCCAATATAAGACTGGCATTTGATTCAAGTGGTCCACAAAGCAGCCGAAAACAATCAATTCACACTCTAGGATTTAAACAAAGCAGAAAAAAGAGACTTTTTGCTGTTGTCGACCATCAAAAATGACAAACCTAAATTGAATTATATTTGATTTGCACCTTTAACTTAATTGAGTTTGGGTTTTTAGACAATGTCTTGTCAACTGTGTACCAGTCATTTTTTTTATCTAAATGGGTTCCTTTTTTATTTTCTTTAATAAAATGTATTTTTTAAAAGAAAAATGATTGCAGTACCTCTTCAGAGAATTTAAAAAAATTTAATGTGCTTTTGATCAAATGGAAATCCAGTTTGAGAACAGCTGCGTTATCTTGTCTAGTTGTAAGAATTTTCTTATCTTCTAAACCATAAATCCCAAGCCAAACTCCAGCTTAATATCGTCAATGTACGGTCATTACAGATGGCGATCTTACTGTCTGCAGGGCTCTTTTTCGAAAGACTGTAATTTCTTCAGTTCAATTACATCACTGACGACAGTCAGACTTGCTAGCCTGAACCTCAAATGCGAATTAAAGTTTTAATCTGGAGGTTTTGCATGTAAAGCAAATATTTGCATCACAAGGAGCTGGCATAACATCCTCTGATCAGCTGATTACCATAGTGATGAGAATCTTCAAAGGGAAAACTTTCTTTTTCTGGGGTTGAGCTGAGAGTTATAGGTTATAAGCTGCAATATTGACTGTCTCTGAGGGCATGTTCTGCTCAGCAGCAGGAATATGGGACACTCCGCTGTTGATTATAATGAAGCAGAGAAAAGGCAAAAGCTTACTTTTGGAAGAGGGAGAGAAAAAAAACCAACCAGTCGCTTTTTGACAGAGCTCATTATCTTCTCCAAAGGTATTTGAGGCTTTAAAAAGCAGCAGGAGAGACAGGAGGAAATTCTGAAATAGAATACTTAAAGACGCAAGAGATTTGGGATGCGATGAACTTTATGCTATAGAGATCCATTTCTTAATTACTCCTCTATAGGACACTCATTTCCCCTCTTTTCTCCAGCTATAAAACATCCTCCATATGGCAGCTTTGGCAAAGGGCATTATTCTACTCCTCAACAGGCAGGCACCAGGATGAGCCTATAGCTGTCTGAAATGTGCTGACACTTCACTTCTTGCAACCGGAGGGGTAGGGGTAATGGGAGGAGTGCAGTGGAGTGATTGCTGGATGCAAAACAAACCTCCATTTTTTTCCGTTTATTGCAACAGATGCTCTTTTTTCTTCTCTTGATATTAAGTTCTTATTAATGATAACACCCCCTTTAGGAAGAGCTTGGAAATAAGTAGGTTATTTTAAGTGAAGGTGTGGAAAAAGGTTCAACGTGGTCCTCTGCAGTCTTTTTCTGTGATGTGGGGTCGTTGCCAGACATCTCTCTCTCTCTTTCTCTCTCCCTCTTTCTAAAAGTGCTACTCAGCACTGCAGCACTGTAGCATCAGGATGGATCTCTCCCTTAATGCGCCTGTGTGTTTGTGTGAGTGAGACTGAAATCGAGAGGATGGGGGGGGGAGTCACACAAATGAAAATGAAGTCACAGCATGTCAGGGCAGCCGCAACATGCAGCGCTGATATTGGGCTAACAAGCATGTTGCAGGAGGGAAAAAAAGAAAGAAAGAAAAGAGTAAGCTTTGACACCCATCAGAAGATTTTTGAATCTATCGGTCATGGGAGGGTGCTGAGACGTAGTGGCATGCTGCCAATGATGAGCTCTTGTCTGCATATACAGTAGATGTGTGTGGTTGTGTGTGCGTGAGAGTCACTCCATCATCAGATACTGTCCTCCAAAGGGAAACTAGGACATCTCTCTGAAGTCTGAACATCTAAGTTTTGGGGTAAAGTTGTAGCAACTGATTGGCTGAAAATGCTTACAAGTCTGCTGTGCAACGTTTGAGGGATAGTGCTTAATTTGTGTATCTGACTGTATACAGCAATACTAGCAGAACAGTGTTTTTGTTCAATTTTGTTCAAAGAAACTTTACCAGTGCAGTATTATAGAGACAATTCATGGTTGTATAACCAGCTTACATCTTAAACTGAGCCTATATACTATGTATAGGCTGCAATCTTGAATAATAAATTAAATTCACCACAAAAGTGGTTCTCCTGCTGTATTGACTTAAGTATGATTGATCTACATATTGCCACTGGAAGACTATAAACCCCTAAAATGCCATCCCTATCAATTGGTTCTATCAAATATCAGCTCAAGAGGTGTAAAATAAGATTGTGTGTAGGTGGAGACTGTTGCTGGATAAGCACTGAGTAGCACTTAAAAAGACACAGGCCATTAAGCTGTGTGCTGGATGCAGTGAATGGGAAGCTGCTCTGTGACATCACGCTGCCAAAGAGGGATGGCTTAATTAAACTTTCATCCGACAAATATTCATGCGCATTTAATGATCCTGAATCACTTCATTCCGCATGAATTATGAATATTAATGAACAGGAGGGAAGGGCAGGATGCGTATATAGGTTAGAGCCTAAAGGAAAGATTTGTGTTTAAGAAGGATGTGTCCGGAGATACCAGTCAATCACTTTGCAGTTCCAGGAAACAGCCCCAGGCCAGTGGTCATAATTGGTAGTGTGCATACGCCATGTGTGTGTATGCCTGTAATCTTATCATTGCTGCCTTGTGTGGCCAAATGGCCTTAAGGATTTACCCATATCTGACCAGACCATAGCTTGCTGGTGGTGGCCTATTTCTAGGATTCTGGCATCACTACTCACCATGGTGAGTGTTCACTGGTCGCTGTCCTGCCCTGAAGTGAAGTATTGCTCTTATTTTCTTGTGTTTTTTAATCGTATTGTTCTATTAATTAATCAAGACATTGTGTTCTCAGCATGTATTACAAATTCAGTCGGACAAAGAAAGATTGACACAAGTAAATGTCGCTGAATGTGCAGTGTGACTTATATTTGCTGAAATTCAGGCTCCATATAGGTCCTGCAAAACTGTTGTCAATTAGCACAATGCCTTCCTGCTTGAGTTGTGCTTGTTTCCAGTCAGATTAAAAGGCTTAGCAGGGCTTGTCAATGTTTTGACTCAATTCTGTGCTTTTCTACTGCAGATAAACGTCAAAGACTGAACGCACGTGCATTGTCAAACAATGAGGATTGAAAGATATTTTAATTGGCATGCAATAATCTGCATCATTAATTGAAAATACAATATTTTGGGCCTAAGATGTTTCAGTCATATGGACAAAATTTGAAAAAAAAAGAAACAATGAATGATGATAAGAATGAGAAATAAGCATGATCATGATTTGACAATAACAGCACGAGCTATATATGATGTCCAAACATCTCCTCATTATTGATTTTTTTCAATAGAATTCAAAAGAAAAATGCAACTTTGGGACACTGACAATTATTCAGCAACTTTCTTCTTAAACTGTAAAAAGAAAATACCATTGAACACAGAGAGTTACATCACCTCACTAAGGATCAGTATACTTCAGTCTAAAGGACAAACATGAAAAGAGGATATTCCAATAACAATTAGATCCAGTTTCTCTATATAAAACACTTATTCAATTTTTTTTCTTTCATTCACCATAGCAACCAACTCTGGTCCACAGAAAAAAGGGAAAAAAACTTCTAATGCAGTGGTATTTGAACTAACAGCAGTGGATCAATGCTGCCACCTACAGCTATTTTTCAGATTCTTCAGCATATAGTTCAGTCAGTATACTGTACTTGGACAATTGAATAAAGCACTATATTTGTTTTTCTTATTAGATCAAGCAACATTTGTATCCATTGCTACAGGGAAAAACAGTATTGTATTCACTTGAATGTTGCAGGCAGCAATTGAGTTTATAATAATATATAGTGGGTAAGCAAGTTGTGTCTTCCATTACCAACTGATTTCACTTTCTTTTAATTTTTCTAGAATAGTAAGCTTTCATAGTGCTCCCCTGAACCCCTCCCAAAAGTTATAAAAATATGGGAGTAACACCAGGGAGATGTATGAAGTAATGGCAATATTAGAACCTAAAATAGATTGAAGGGCTTTAGCCGACAAATATCATGCCGCACACAGGTGTGGTTTTATGATTTTGGCGCCATTTTTATAGCTTACATTGCAACCTTGCAGCATAATAGATCTTAGGAAATTTGAAAGGCTGCACCTTTACATCCCATATGTGTTAATGACTGTGCATATCTCAGCTTCTACTAGAAATGATGACAACCCAGACTCTGGTGTTAAACTGTGTAGGTTAATGCCAGATGAGGAATAAAATGGAAACTCTGCCTTGCATGTAATAGATGATGGCTGATATATTGCCAGGCAGTATACTGCATGCAGACCACTCTGCTCTTCCATTTATTCATATATTGAATTATAAATAAACAAAAAAAAAACAACAAATATAGGTAAATAGTAGATGGTCTTTAAATTTTTCCAAAACATTTTCTCCTACTTCTAAATAACCATGGCATAATCCATGAGGATGTTACCCAAGCATGAAGGAAAAAATCATTACAAGTTCAACCGATCTAATTAATATGGAAGTAATACTCTGGGGCCCATCTGGTAAGGATGACAGTAAATTCCTCATTCTGTTTGCTTGACCTCCATCAGAAGTAGGCTTTGTTCTAGGCACTTGAAGCACTGGTCCAATCAGAGTCAGCTTAAAAAGGTAACTTTAAACTCCACTAAAGCCAATTAGATAATACAAAGATGAATTGTTATTTGATAAGAATTTTTTTTTGTTGACTTTTAAAAACTACATCAGGTGAGGAAGACCTTGTGGATGCTCTAACTTGGAAAGAATAAGCGCCTGTACACCACCTTACTCGTGACAAAGTCCAAAATGTTTCCTGTAGGCTTTGCAGGGATGACTGACAGTAAACTAATAACCCCCTCAGTTTGTTGTGACAGTGCAAAATTGTCAAGTTACTTGATTTGTAATGTGCAAACACTTATGGTATAGAAAGAAATTCTCCAAGGGGACATTAAGGTACTATAATAAGAACAACTATGGTGGCAGCAGTTGTCCATGTGTAGGCTACTCAACTGGGTAATCAGACACTCAAACAAGGAAGAGCTGCATGATAACTCACTGCAGAGCTTTCAAGAGATTCAAGATTCAAGATCTCACTTTTGTCATCCTACACAGTTATATTCCAAGAATACACAGGCCGGAACAAACTTCCATTCCTTGCCAGCTTCTTCTAGGGCAACGAATTAAAAAGTATATGAATAAATTATTTAAAAAAGACAGAATATCAAAAAGCTGCACGCTACCTAAAGGGAGCTGAGCTGTACAGTCTCTCTGTTAGGTAGCCTACTAGGTGCTGTGTGTCATGAGGAGGTGTATGTGGATTAGAACAGGGACAGGGTCTATCTGTCTCACTGATTGTGCAAAGAAGTTGTTAAACATCCTTTTGGATCTGCAGTTCTTGCTTTTGTACTTCCTGCCAAACGGCAGGGGGAGGACAAGCCATGAGAGGGGTGGAATGGGTCACTGATGATGGAGATGGCCCCTGTGGATGCACCACTGGTGGTAAATGTCCATGAAGAGTGGAAGGAATCGGCACACCTCTTTATAAACTGTAGCCTACTATGTTAGAGGAACCCACCAATCAAAACAGCATACTTCTTTATCAACCGCATTATGTCAAAAGGGAAACCATTTAACGAAACAACACAATAACGTCAGAATAACCAACCTATCAAAACAGCATACCTCTTTATATAAGCTATATTCCATCAAAGTAAGTTGCTTATCAAACTGTTTTGATAGGCAGACTTTCGTTACTATGATGTTTTGATAGAGTAGCCAAGACCGACAGATATGGATACAAATGTAAACTTCTGTCGGTATGCATAACCTTTCTTTTACTGTCTTGTGCCTCACAACGAAAATCCCTTCTTCCGGTCTCTCGCTTTACGTCATAGAAGGCCTTCCGTTTCAGTGTTGCATTGTTTTTAAGGCTAGCTAGCGTTGGTATTACAGGAAGAATTAATTTATTTTTGGCTCCAGTACAATGGGAATAGAGGACGAAACCGATCGAACGCTCTTTATAAGAAATTTGGATGCAAGAGTGACGGAGGAGCTTTTGTTTGAGCTATTTATACAGGTGCTGTCGCCGTTATCCACAGTTAGCAAATGTTTGTTTATCCAGCAGGCCGCCGCTAATGCTAACATACAGAAATAGCTCCGTTGACAGTATTACAAAAATGTGATTTAGGGAGTTGGAAGCTGATTTTATCAAATGTATTTTTCTAACCATATGTTATAATGACCGTGCTAGCGTTTGTTCACATTGTTAACAGTTTAAATTACGGTAGTTTGTTTTAACAGATGCTAACCGACCCCCGTTTCTTTTAGACGTTGGGTACAAGCTTTCATATGACGGGGATTGATTATGTTTGCAGGCAGGACCTCTCATCAAAACTAAAATTCCAAAAGATTCGGATGGGAAACAGAAAACATTTGGGTTTGTTGTTTACAAACATGAAGTGTCCGTGCCTTACGCCATGCAACTTCTCAATGGGACGTCGCTGTATGGAAGAAACATCCACGTACAGTTCAGATCGGGTGAGCTTAATACATATTAATTTAATACTTTGACTCCATCGAGCAAAAACTTAGACCTAGGCTTGTCATCACCCAGTTTATGAACTTGGTCATTTGTCATGCATTCCAGTTACAGGGGTGACTAATTACACAAAAATATAATCAACCGTCTGTGTAGATAAATTCTTCCCAAAGTACTTGTTTTGGCAAGAGCCCAAAGCACACCTTTTTAATGGGTGAAAACCGTGACGCATTCACTCTGCAGGCAGGCAACAGGACAGCATTTGTAACAACAACAATTGTGTATGTTATCTAAGTAAGCATATGGTTCTCTATGCTATCACAGTTGACATCAGAAATAGTCCATTAGAAGCAAAAAGATTTTGCTTAGCTGACCTGGTCGTCATTGTAAATAAGAACAGGTTCTCAATTGACTCACAATAATCAAGTGAGTTATTAATCAACTGATTATAGATAAAGG
>JAPMNP010574469.1:0-11889 GCA_029874935.1 Atherina boyeri | reverse complement strand
AGGAAAGTACACACACACACACACACACACACATACTGTACATATTAAATCCCACCATAAGTGCTTGAACTTTTGCAGACTTATGGATTGATGGTTTGGGCATGTACCACATTGGCTACAAAGACCCTGACAGCTTTACATGAAACAGAGTTTCAGTTGGATGGACATTTATGTTATTGCATAAATTCTTTTCTCATTTCCTGATGTCTCTGTGCTGCAAAATCCAATACAGTAAAAATTCCACATAAAATGACATCCTAACTCAAAGAAAAATCCCTGTTCTGCCAAAAACAAATAAACTAAAAGGGTAACAGACAAATAAAAACAGTTCAACCTTTCCAAGTTTGTATTAAGAGATGCAGCAGCCATGATGTAGCTGCATCAACTTGTATGTCTAGGATGACATCCAGGCTTTCTCTTGTGTGTGCGTGTGTGTGTGTTGCAGGCTGCATGTGTGCCGGTGATGCTGAGTAACGGCTGGGAGCTGCCTTTTTCCGAGATCATTGACTGGAACACAGCTGCGGTCATCGGCGACGAAAGGCTCCTGCTGCAGGTACACAGTCATGCAGACTACACTCTATGAAAACATGCCCCCCCCTTCACCGATTTGATCCAAAATCTGGTTTTCTTCCGTTTTCTGTTGAGGTGGCTGTCGATCAAACCAATATCGAGCAGCACTCCCATCCCTGTCTGCCTCCAAACATCACTCCAAGGCTGAAATTGATATTTTGGAAAAGAAGGAAACAGAATAAACAAACGAGTTTAATAGGACTTGCTTGAACTTTACAGAGAAAAAGTAATTACATGCCAATTAAATCTTAATTTAAATGGAGTATGTGAGAATATTGTTTGACTTTGGGTTTAATAATGTAGGAGCAGCACCAAATGTTTTTAATCCTGGATCATCCTTTCAATGTACATACTTATAAGTAACACAAATATGGCGGGCCAGTATTGGGTTGTGTTTATGATATTTGCAGCATTTAATTGAGAAAAATATTATAAAAGCATTGCATATGCTTTAAATTTACCTCTAATTAGGTTCTCACAGGTTTTATTAAAGCAAGGATAATAACCTTTTTATTAATGTTGTTCTACTGTGACAAAAAACATCATAAAATAAGCTACTTAGCTTTTTGATGATCAAACATCCGCTCCAGCATTAAAAGCTTTACTTGCGAGGTCTTTGTTTTCTGTAAATTCCTTGCTCTGTGTTCTTCTTTCCCTTGAATAAAACACATAGATTTTTTTTTTTAATTGCTACATAGTGTTATTTATTTCCTCTGAGAGCCAGACTGAGATACTTTCCCAATTTAGTCCACATGCTGAAGAATTTGCTTGAATTTTCTAAACCAGGCCGCTGCCGGTAATGTAGACTTTAGGCTTGACTTGAATTGCTTGAAGTAAAAGTCTGACGTGCTTGATAAACACTTATTAGCTCTCTTGCTGAGACTTGGATGAGAAGTTCAATACCATGATGACTTCAAAGTTTCTGCACAGATATGAAAGCAGGCTTGATCCTGTCCCGTAAATCTCTGCCAAAAAGCAAAATTTAAGTGTCTCCAAATATGACCAACTTTACGGAAGTTACAAAAATTAGGACTCGACCTGAACTGATTTCAATCAGATTGGATTTGACATGACTTTCTAATTAAAGAACACCAGCAGTTTTGTCCAAAAGTTGAGCCATGAGCATTAAAAAAAGAAAAAAAAGGAACATTGTTGTGCTGCCTCTTTGTTTATGATTTACTAACTTTCAGTGTTTGTCATAGAGAAGTTTTAGTTGTTGCCATGGGATTTAGGAGCAATAGTTTGCTTGCATCTCTCTTTAAAACCATCTGCAAACATTCAGTAATGCCCGTTTCTCTCCACACCATAAAGTAATTTATCTGTAGATAAGTTTCCTCACTGCTAAGTCTCAGCACTAAACACTGACGGATGTTTGCTTTTTGTTGTTTGCAGATTCCAACCACGGTGCGCTCCATCCACCAGGACAAGATCCTGTCCCTCAGACAGCAGACGCAGTTCCTCTGGGAGGCTTATTTCTCCTCTGTGGAGAAGATAGTGCTGACTACACTGGAGGTGAGGATTCAAGCTCCACATTCACACATCCGTTACACACCATACACATAGAGCAACCTGCCCTTTTAGCCTTTTCTACTTTCCTCTCTGCTCCCTCTTCCTGCATCGTCAATCTTTCTCTCAGAGGCCTGCAGTATCCTCGCAGACTGCAATCTCTGCTCTTAGCTCTGGCCTCTCTGTTGTCTCTGGTACAAAGCTAAAAGCAAAACAGTATGCTGACACAAACTGTTTGGAGAGCAAGACAGAAGTGCATCTCAGAGAGTATGAGTTTCAATAACTGGTTGATGACTTTTAGGATTTAAACCGGTGACCTTAAAGTCTTATTCTGCCTAAATTCAATTTTTACGAGTATAAGTCGGCTGAGTAGGCTTGAAGGATGGCTGTAAAAACAGTTTGTAGTTTTGCCCTTCGCAGAGAACAAAGCTTCAAAGAGAGTGGACTGTTTTTCCGTGAACCCTAATAGTGATTTATGGTTTTTAGGAAGCTTTCATAAAGTTCTTATGAAGTTTTAAGGTCTCTAAGGTCGACAGAAACTTTTCAAATAGCCCCCTGTGGTCCATCTTTGTACTTTTTGTTCAAAATGGTCCTTTTTTTTCCAGAGCTGAAGCTAAAAGCTAAGGGCTGAGGCAGGGTTGGAAAAAAAACAGTTTATACAATATGGCTTTCAACCATTTCTAAAAGGAAAAAAATATTTATAATTTATCCAAGTGGATTCACCTGAAGGCAAGGTATAAGAATGGTGCAGTTCTTACAAAAAGTAGAGGTAGTTATGAAGAAAAGCAAAGAGCTTTAGAGGTGTTGAGAAATGCTCCAATCACTTCATAAGGTGGTTATGATTATTAGTTTCAAAAGGTTGCAAACTTTTAGCGTAACCTTCCAACCATCACCATTACTAGTACATTTCACTGCAGAGATGTTTTAGACCCTTTCAGCAATCCATTAAATACTTAAAAAAAAAAAAAAACATTAGCCTGTCTACTTCTGTAATTGTGGATAGGACTCAAAATATAAACTGTAAATCCTTTTCTCTTTTTTTTCAACACGGATAAAACGGGGTGAAAAAAGCTATAGCTAAATGCAGACATCAGTTAGCACAGGAAGTCAATGAGCTGGTGAATGAGGGTGCATGTAAGCGGTTGGGTCATTTAGCTTGGAACCTCAACCAAAATGATGGTTAATGTAAGAGGAGTCCAGCAATGCTGCTTCATGCTGTGGAAATTATGATTCTAGGGAACTTTGGACTCAAACCTCAAAAACCTCCATTTTTCCTCAGACCTTACACCCACATATGCATTAAATTAATTCATAATAACCCAAACTGTTACTGGAAAATCTGTTGATCCAGCTAATCCCCACCCCTCATTATTGAGTTTAAAGAAATTGTTTTTAAGTGTAGAGCTAAAACATGGACTAGAAGATTCATGCTGTGGTTACAAATGTCTTCTTCACTCTTCATTCAAGTTCTCCATCACACATTTAATTTCCTTTCTCGCTGTGTCGCTGTAGCCCCGGAGCAAGACTCCCCTTGGTGTTACAATCCCACTAACAGTATTACCTTCCTAATCTTCCATCTAAATTTCACATTTTCACACACACTCTCAAACACTCCTTGTATGTTATATGCCGAGGCTGCGGTATTCAGAGTTGGTCTGAGTTCAGCTAGCTCCACAGTTCTGTTTGTTATTTAACCCTGGTTCATTGCGAGCTATCTCACACACACAGTCAGGAGCAAATCTCCATATGTCAAGATTTGTCTACCCAGACACACATGGCACCACCCAGGCATATCCCTGCTGAGATGCTGTCACTCTGCTCAGAAGTGCAAGGTAGCACAGCGAAAGCATCCGACTCAGTGAGTGTTTGTGTGATTGGGTTCATTTTGAGTAAAATGCTTAATCCTGACCGGCTGTTCCGTGAACCCTGGAGGAGAGAAAGGGATAGGCAAAAAGAGTGACATATGTAAATACCGTTGCCATGGCAGCCCAAGATATAATGGATTTATTTATGCTTTTGGGTCTACACGAACCTTTAAAGACACACCACGACTAAAAATCTGTAAATATATGCACGCACACTACAATAGTAGTGTACACATTTAGAAATTAAACATAATTTGTGCATGTTTTTATTTTGTATGGGACCCAAAAACTGGACTAGTGGACGACACTCTTGGTGTTTGAAACTTGGTTAGTCATGAGTTGTGATGGCTAGGGTTAGGATAAAGCGCTGGTAAAGGCAGTAGCGGGTCCTCAAAAATGTTTAAAAATAGTTATATGGGTGTTTGGCAATGGCAAGCTGGCAGGCATGAGTCGTGTTTCCTGTCAGGAAGCAGCCACGTTTCAACCAATCACAAGGTCAATATCGCCGGATCCGTGCTGCCAGTACAACTATTAAACTCACCTATTAAAGCCGAGTCCACAGTGCGCTCTCATGGAAGCAGGATTTATCTATCATGCTCTAATTGGTTGATTGTGGCTGTTCTGAGGTGAGATTGAGTCGTCCATCATGTCCAGCTGAGGGCTGCCGACGGGGGAGGAGCCGCAGCCAAGCGAGCAAAATTGCCCCTTCATAAGGCGTAAAGGGTTGTAGGGTTTGAAGGTGGCTGGCAGTGTTTTTATAGAGAAGTCAACGTATTCTGAGTTAATCTGTTTTTCTGAGGCAAACGGTTATCGACTGCCCTCGGGGACAGAGCTCGGAAAAGTAAAAGAAACTTGCACTGTTTTTTTGTTTTTTTTCGTTTTCCCCCACATCACTGCCTTCCCATGATGAATTTTTATTTTGCTTTGTCAATATCATTACAGTAAGCTCCCCCCGGCCATATTGTTAGCTTTTTACAATTCGAACAGCTATCAGCTGCTCAGCCATCACCTAGCAGGCTGCCTTTGCCTCTTTCTCTACCATATATCCATCCTTTGAGTTACCAAGCCAGCAGCCATCACCCTCTGATTCAATAGCCTCCCATAAAACACGGCTGCAAACCTGTGTCTGTTTTACTGAAGCAATTTAGCATGGCTCAAGGGCACAGCAGCAATATCTCTCTTCCCCGTCTGCCTGTTCAGCAGAAGCCGACTACTGCAGCTGGGGAAAATAGTGCCCATTCTCACGTCTGACCATTTGACTGACTGCTCTATTTGGGCTGGGAAAGGATTGGGGCAGCCCTGACATACTGCTCCTTAGATACAGCTGATGACTTTGTCTGTGTTGTCCCCTTCGACCCCTCACCGCTTCTGTCCATATGACTGACTGGCGCAGATGCCTTTGGCTTGCTTATCTGACCTCTGTTTGGTTCGTCTGTGGAGGAAATATTACACAGTAACACAGATTTGTTTCGGCTTTGCTGCGCACCACAGCGGCTCGCTCTTGACACAAATCGATAGCTGCTTTTGAGGTGATGCACAGGAAACATTCGGAAAGCTCGGCTAGCTCCTTGCTTTCATCTAATGCTTACAGACTTGATTTTCTTACAGTTTTCCCTGCCTTAAATCACTTGTTGAGTTTTTAATAAAAGTCTTGTGACATCCTGAACTGAGAGGGAGCATGGACCATCGCTGTGTTGATATTCATTTACATTTATGACTATCAGCTTCTTGCCATTTTTGTGTGAAAACTCATTTCCCAGTGTGAAATGTTTCATCGATGTGATTACAAGGCTCATTGATCAAGTTCTTATTATTTCACCCTGCATAATCTGCAAGGCTAATGATCACTCCTTTTTGGGATTGGAGTAAAATATTCTGAAAGACAGTTTAATGTTGTCTTCAGCTACTTTTTTTGATCAACACTCATTAGAAATTACAAGGTGGACTCTAGAAAAGACTGAGCTTTTGTTAAGATGAAAAAGCACATTTTCTCAAGGAAGAGCCCTTTATCTGAACTGCAGAAAGAAACTACGGTAGCTTTATTTGGAGCAAGGTTGTCTTAGAGGAAGACTATTGCCTATTTGATAAAAATTTTGTGGATAACAATTAATTTCCCTGTAATTAGTTGACATAAAGAATTAGAGCCGGTATGTTGATGGTTGTTTGTACATGTTAACATTCAACTTTCATCTGAGAACAGGGTTTTAATCAACAGTTACGTTTATTTGAAGAAATGTTTGGGTTTTTTATCAAAAAAGCTCCATATTTTTGTTTTATTAATGGATAAAATCAAAGATTTGATTAGATGTTATCCAATGGTTTCTTTCGCAAAACTTTTTTTTAAAATTGTTTTTATATAAACCCAATTGTAATGAATTGGAAAAATGTGGCTTTTTGGATTTAATTAGACTGATTGATTTGGATTGGATTTCAACTTTAAGGATGTGGACTAGTTGGTATTCTCTGAAAGTTTTGTTCATTTGCGGAGGTGTGAATGTCCTACCAAAGTCTGATGCACATGACAGAAGCGAACTCTGGTCCAATCTAAAAATATAAGTCATGGTTGGCTTCAGGTGAACCAAATACAGGAAGCAAACTACAACGTGTGTGACAGAAACCAAAGTTTCTCTGAATTAACCAATAGATGAGCGAGTTTCCTTGTTCATTGTCTTATCTTCTCCTTTTAATAATTCTTGAAGCAGACCTGTCTGTAGGACCCAAAAGTACCTTTTTAGATTACTTTTGTCTTGAATTGACCCAATGCAAATAAATCTATACCAAGCTGAATGTTTAAATGTAGGCATGCTTGTTATATCTTTATTAATATATCAAGATGTGTCATATCAGTATCACAAAAAACTGTTTCACTGAAACAGGACAAGCACAGGTTTAATAACATGTCTTCCTGTTAGAGGGAGTTCTAATTGTGTACTTGTACTACAGCATACATGGGTTAAGAGTTGGCAGCCTTCATTAACACATCTGAGATTTGCAGCATAAGTCATGTCACTAACAATACAATTTTGTTTGTTTCAATTGATAAAGTGTGTTACTGGCTCGTTTGTCCACAAGTCAAAAACATAGTTTTTATATATCCTGTTTGATAAAGCATTCAGTTAATTGTTAAAAACTTTTAACCTTTTGTGTATATTGATATTAAAGCTAACGACCAACAACTGACAGTGAAGTCAAAATGTGAAAAGTCCTTTGGCAATATTGGGTTGGATTAGACGTGAACTTGATTTGTTCTCTGTGTAACACCGCCTTCCTCCTGATAAATATCTTGATCGTATTACAGTTGTGCACACTTTACAACAATTTTACATAATGCAAAATTTAGCCATCTAAAGATTTTTGAAGGGCAAGAGAGAGCATGCAAGTTGTAATTTCACTATTTTTGAGACTTCCTTGGGAAATTATGTTTACCTAAGCCCAAGCATCCTATTACTCTACTACCTCATTGTCATTGCCAGTCGTTGAGTTAATGTATCAAGTGACGCAGAATTTGGTCAGAGTGTTTAAACGCGTTGTGAAACAATGTGTGCGTTTGGTTTTCTTTTTGTGTGCAGATCATCCAGGACCGTGTGCTGGAGCACGGCTCCAGGAGCAGCCTGATGTGGAACAGTCACCCTGGGGGACTGTTTGCTTTGCCGCAGTACTCCGGATACCTGGGAGACTTCCCCTTCTACTACGCCACACTGGGTCAGTAACACACTCACACACCCAAACATGGAAACAGTAATGTGGCAGAAATAACACTTCTACACACAGCTATGACAAAGAACTGATCCACCAGTTTAGTTGGAGAAGTTTTCTCTCAGTCCAAGAAGGCCGTTTTCATAGATTTCCATTTAGCTGCACATGCGGATTTGGACCTTGGCTGAGTTGTAGAAATCACCCTGATCTTCCGCCCTCGTCCAGCGGCTGTGTGTTGCAGCAAGTTGAGTGGACGAAAGGGCCCATGACTGATGTTTGTATTAGTCCTGCTGACACATCACCCCGTCCATCATTGTTTTTTGAGTCAGCACTGCTACTGCCGTCACCACTGCAGCGAGGCCAATTCCTCCCGCTACGGTTCAGCAGCGCCACATATGTAACCTGGGAGCCGCTCCATCCTTCACTTTTTCACCCCATCACCATCTAGTGCAGGCAGGCCTCCACAAACACACACACACTCGTTACACTCATTGACTGCAGTGGTACAAACTCAGTTGATGGAGCACCCGGGGTGTGCAGCGGACATTAAAATGGATGGACACAGTGGCAGGCATAGATTACAACCCTGGCAAGTGTATTTGTTTGTCAAAAAGAAAGCAATTAAACATGGATGTGTTTTAGGAGACAAGGTGGCTTGTCACTGAGGGGTAAATGAGGAAAATCAAAGACGGAGAATTAGTCTTTAGGTGACATTTCTTCTCCAAGAGCAATAAGAAGACACAATTTCATCATGCATATTAACACTCAGACTGGCACTGCAGGAGCAGTTGGTTTAATTTAGCTTTTCTTTTGCAAGATGAACTTTTGATTAAAAAATAGACACTTTAAAGAAATGTTGGCATTAATAAAAATCCCACTTCATAACCACTTCATTGGTTAAAATCTAATCAACACCATCTAATCAACAACTGCCCTTACAAAAACAATGAGCTCAGCTGTGGTGAACACAATCACAGCAGGGTTATTATTAACTATTGAGGCTGTAGTTGTAGTGCATCATTCTGATAGATGTTTCGAGTGTTTTCCACCTCATTTACAAACATGAGAGAGTTGGAAAACCACCTCTCACTGCAGTGCACTCCACTCCAACACCTCTACAAACAGTTTAGTCAAACTGTTATGAGTAAATTCCACAGGTTTGATACAGGATGTGTGGCAGAGCGATACTAAGTTGAAGGACTTTTACACAAAAGGAAGCTTTTCCCTTGAAACACACTTGAAGCACTGATGAAATCTGACCCTTAATGTTATGACACATTCATAACAATCTCAGCAGGTCAGCGGTGAAAACAAGCCATGACATCGGTCACAGTTAGCACTTCACCCTTGCACCAAGAAACACACTGCAGCTGTTTCATGGTTGTAGCTTTCTTTTTTAATATTGGATCCATTCCAAATATTCTTACTCATTTAATGAATAAAGGCTTTACAATTATAGCTAACATTTGCAGTAAATTTAATAATTTTAAGTTAAACATAAAGGAAGAAACATTCAACTGAAATGAGAAACTTAAGACATTGTAAATAAAACCTTTATTACTTTAGTTAACTGCTTTGCAACACTTGTTTTGAATAAACTATGAGTAGTAAGGAAATTGTATTTGACTAATTATTTCCTCTTTTTAATAACCAATTGCTGTTGTAATATACATCATGTAAGGATCTTCCACACACTACTGAGGTCTCTGTCAGGGTAAATCGAAAATTGGCCAATACATGTCTGGCCTTATTACAGTGGGAGAGTATACCAATTCATCAAAAGATTCAAAACAAGTGTGAATCAAACAGGGGCATGTTGGAAGAGGTTTTGACACATTTTTGGCGGGCACTGCTTACATATTTAGCTATGTTGCTCATTCCACAGAAACACAATCTTTATAAATGATTCCTTATTTTAAAGGTGACTTATTAGGCTTTCATGATGTATAATACAACACTATTAGGTGGAAATAAAGTGAAATTTCCCAAATGACTTTTCTCTTCCCTACATTTTATTATTATTAACAAAGACCAGAATATTGCACTCTCAACATCTCATTTTAAGTCTTTTGTCATCAAAGTGTCATTGACAGACTTCACTCTTCTAGGGCAGCGTTCCGAAAGACATTAGAAGCTGGCTAAAGAGATTTCCTCCCATTAAGCTTTAATGACATTAACATTGATGGCCACTAATGTTGGAACAACAATATCTCAACAGATCTGGGTTTGTGTGCAGCTTTCATATCAGACAGTAAAGAACTTTCCCTAAACTATTTATTTTCAAGGTTTGCATCTAGTTTCCTGAAGTTAGGTCAAGCTTGATTCAAAAACGAGTTTTTGAAAGGCTTTCTCATGTCATACATTTTTTCAGCCTTTGAAGATGTTCATCACAGGTGCCCCAAGCTAGACATGTTAGGAACTATTGGACTAAAGTATGTATCATCTTGCAAATTTTGATCTGATGAGATGTGTAAATGTTGTGATACAGGATAATAAAAGCCACCGTGAGCCAAAGACAGAAAACAGCAGGTGCATTCAACATTTAACATATTCCCCCTGACAATAACTCTGCTCCAGGTTTTGTTTCTTGAGTTGTTTGCAAATTGACATCCTTGGAGTATAAAAAGTCTGGGCACTCTATGCTTTTTCATTACACATCTCAAAGATACAGTCGTTTACCAAGTTTGAAAAATGCATATATTCCTCTTCATAGAAATTGCTCAGTGGCAGAAAGGAGAGTCGTCTAATGCTATCTCCTCGCTGCCATGCTTTGCTGGTTTGGGTTAGATTAGATTTAAATTAGGAAAAGTTGGACGTCCTCTATGATCCGTCTTGCTCAATATCTTATTTCTTCCTCATTTTCAGCCTCGATTACTCTATTCCAACATGAAGTCAGACTGAATTTAAAGTCACATCAGCAGTCGGTTGTCTGTTTATCGGGTTGCAGATATGGCTGAGGAGTTTTCAAAATGAAATATTCAGTGATCAAGTGATTCAGCATTTTCAAACCACATTAGCATTGTTGAATATTTTAAGTGTTTTGAAAAATGTTCATCCCTGACAATTACATCGTCTGTATTTTTAACTGCTGACAGTCTCATTTAAGGTGCTGCTTTGCAGTAAAAATAGATGTGAAGTGTTTGGAAATGAGAGCCCTCAGATCACGCTCAGCCTTATTTCTGAAATTACATTGATTGCTGACAGTCGGCTTTCTGTGTTTCAGGTCATCTTGTTGTTTGAATTCCTTCAAATACATTGACTGAGTGTTTTATGTCCGTTGTGTTTCAGGTATTAAACCGTACCCCAAGTTCACAGCTGTCATCCATGCTGTGTCCCCACTGGTGTCCCAATCCCAGCCCATACTCAAGCTACTGGTAGCTGTGGCCAAATCCCAGTATTGTGCACAGGTAATTATTCTTGTGTGTTTGCTCAACTTGTCAAGTGTCCTCCACTGTTGTCCAACCCCTGTCTCCTGAAATCATGCCTCATCATGTTTTCCAACCAGAGCAACAGCAGAGCTCATCCTCCATCCATGTGTGTTTGTGAGTTAACTCTGGAGGATTGAATTAGAGTGGCGGTTTGTAGCTGTCCTACATCTGTCTCCATGGCAGCCAAACCCCTTTCAGCACAGCTGGAGATGGCATGTGTTGATTCCCCTGCTTGGTCTTTACCAAAGTGGGAAATGAAATTGAATTTGCTCCTGAATGGCTGGTTTATATGTGAGTGTGTGGTTGTATAGTGTATGTAGGTGTCTTGTTAGTTTGTGCAGCCATCGGAGTAAATGGAAAAGAAAAAAAAATGCAGTTGTATTATGTTTAGGAGGAGGTGCATTTTGCAGAATAATGCTTGTATGTATTGTTATGAGAGAGTAAATTGTGCTAATAGCTTATTTTTCTTTCAAATTCTGCAGTTATAGTTTGTAACTGTAACGGTCTTGGAGAACTACTGAAAGTATTGTAAATAAACAAGAATATTATTTAACTATGCTTTTTTTATTTTCTTACTCAAATTAAACAAATATAAAAGTAATTTGGAGCCAAATAAAAAAGTTAAACCTCCACTTGTTCCGGAGGATGTTCACGATGTGGGTTTGGGACGAAGCAGAGAGCTTGTGAGGGAACAGTGGTTTAAATCTAAAATGTTTTTTTTTCATTTACCTCTAAAATGTAACAAAAGCATTTAGGATAAAGAATTTAAAAGCTTGGTCTATAAAAAATAGTCAATGAAGTGTGTGTGTGTGTGTGTGTGTGTG
>JAPMNP010572640.1:0-10484 GCA_029874935.1 Atherina boyeri | reverse complement strand
ATATATATATATATATATAAAAAATATTTACAGTCTAATCTTAGTTAATAACTGGATATATATTTACAGAATTCAGGGTTTGATGAGTAAATTAGCCTTATTTTCCCTTCGTTTTAACATGTGATATTTACTCAAAATTTACATAAAATGCATGTCTGCTTCCATAGATAAAAACAGGCTCTGTCAGCTGGAGTTGAAAAGATTCAAATGCACAAATCAGCGTCCGCTTCATTTAATTGTAAAACTGAATTCATGAGAACAAAGCAACTCAACATGCTTCATTCTGTGGCAAACATCAAACCATTGCTTGTTATTTTGCCATCATACTGACAAACATAAAGGAAATCTGTGCCACAAGCATCCCACATAATTCACACTGACGTGAGAACAAAATTAATGTGATTGAACACTTTTTTAAACATACCTCAAAAGAGAATGGTGCTGATAAAATGGTGCAGATTACCAAGGGAATAGCAAGAGGAATAAATCCAAAAATGTGTCAGTTGGGCTTATTATTGATATCTGCTCTCAGCAACATTGCAATAAAAGAAAATCTGAGGTTATAAATCTGGCAAATGGTGGTTTACCTTTGGTCTGTCTCTAAGCTGTGTTTGGAGCAAACCTTCATTTTGTGTATTTGCATCAAGGGATTCACCATGATGTTCCTCCAAGTGAGTGTTCAGACTTGTTGTTCAACTATTGCACTTAGCTGATATCTTAGCTAATATGGTTTTCCCCTCTTATGAAATCCAAATGGCTTCCAGAGATTGGATTTGACTACATTGTTCTATATTGGTCTTCAAACACAATGTACTTCTTTTAAACTTACAGGGAACAAAGATGGACAAATAAGCAGCTCTCACAGATCTGAGCTTGGCATCCTGCATGGGGGCCAGTTGAGGAGCTCTTTAAATAGTGTGCAAACTCCATTTATTCTATTGCATGTATGTGAAAATGAAGTTAAGATGTGGACTCACTGTGTTTTACTCTGGCATTGATACAAACTTAGTCAACTGACTTTGAGCAGTTGAGATGGGGCATCTAACTATACATCTTTACTCCCAGCTTTCCACCTACTTCCACTTGGGCCAGAGTCCTTTGGATCAACTTTTAGCACATGGATGATCCTGCTCATCACTTTGAGACAAAAAGGGAACTCTATGATAGCTGTGTATATTGTGGAGACTCTTGCATCAATAGTAAACTCTAACAGAAAAACACAACCCTACAGAGCTGGTTTATCAACGATTAACAGAAATTGCATAACATGGTTGGAGGGAAGGAGGGGTCTCCATTTTGGCTCCTGGTCTTAATTTGAATTCTTGCTTCACTTTAATACTTTGTTAAGCAATGAAAATGGTCTGGTTATAGTTTGAAAAAAGAATCATGGTTAGATGTTTAGATACACTATGAAATAATTGATGGCCAACATTTTATCTTTGTAAAGAACTTTGTGTTTCATTTCAGAAAAGTGCTTAGAAATAAAGATTTGATTGATTGATTGAACATTTCTTAAAATTTAACCACTGTTAAATTACAAAATCAGGAGACCTACATATTCAAAAGAGGCGCTTGGGAGTACCTTCTGCATTCAGAATAAATGAAGTCGAGGCTTGACCAAGTGTCAGTATTTGATATACTGGCGGTAAGAAATTATTGCAGCAACCAGTGCATTTATCCAATCCAGTGGTCAACAACCAATGTAATAGCGACATCTTCTACATTTACATGGGACTTTGATCAAATAAAAATCTGTAAGGTCTTGAATAACCTTGTCCTATTACCTTTAATCCGATTATTGAAAGGTTTTCTTACTATTTGTTCCACATAATTTTGGTTCATGTCTGTATCTGTTTAAAACATTCAAACGGTGCTACTTTCTGTTGCCTATGGCACATTCACAAAGGAGACCATTATGTATTTATGACCATGTAAAATTGACTCTAGTTCATTTCGGCTGTATCATACTGTATTAGGTAGATTTACAAATGAAAATTTTAAAACAAGATGATAGGGAGTCTCATTGTATTTCAAAATGTTCCAAGTTTCTCTTGTCCGTTGAGGTAAAAATTGTTAATACTTTGCCTTCAAGTTTTACAGCTGTAACTGACTGAATTTTAGACATTTTCCTGGTAGAAGATAAACAAAGCATAAAAAAGGGGCCTCAGAGGAAATTTGGGAGTACAGCTTGAGCAACTTTGCATCTGCTGTGGGGGATCATGTGACAAAGATTTATCTTGAAAAAAAGAGAGAAAAACTCTGAAGGACTTCTCAGAAGTAGGCTCAAGTGATGTTACCACATGCGACCCTCTTACCTTTTTACCAGTTAGACATCATGTGGAGCCCATCAATAAGGCTCCTTTCACTTGTGTCCACTTTCCTGCATTCCTGGAACAGAACAGGAAGCGTGATGTTGAGAAAAGGGCTTGGCTGTGGTCTTCATCAACACAAGAAGGAGTGTTGAAGATCGTCATGTGGGGTTTTCAAAAGAAAGATGACTCATTCGTTAGGATCTAGGTCCAATCTGATGTGGGCTTATTTACTCAGAGCCCAGTGAAATCATTGTTCCACATTTTGAGTTTTCCATATGTCTCTGAGCTGCTCCTCAACCCTCATCACCACCGCTGTCTAGCTCCTCAGCCCCCACAGACTGCCTCCTGCTGCGGGTGACTGAAGTTACTGGCTACCAGTTCACTGGGCTCAATCTGGTTGTAATAACTTCATGGCTTTGTGATGATATTAATCTGAGCAAAATCATTAAATGCTCCGTGTCTTGATGTAGTGCCATAGTTATCGGATAACTTTTGAGGATGGCATTTTCCCCACTCACAAACCAACATTTCTATCAAACTGCATTTTTTCTGTGTCTGCAGCTGAGGTCAGATGGAAAATGAGGCCTTGTCAAAACACATAAATCAGTGATTTGTTTTGCCAGTTTTCACTTCTGAGACATGTGTGTTTTGCTCCAAACCATGCTAATCTGTATCGTGTTTCACCATTAGCCATCAGGGAACTGTCAAAAATATCTTGGAAGTATCAAGCAAACTTTTGACATGTACTTTTCCTCCGATTTGAAACCTTAAAGACAAGACAGATGTTATAAAAGTCAATGAAGCGTTGTATTTAACTACTTAGAGATTTTGAAACTTGCTAACATATTGTGTGGTGGTAATTCAGCAACATATTATTGGGTTCAAACATAAAACTATATCCATGTTATCATGAATTTAACAAGTGGTGGTCGTCCCTGCATTTCTCTTCAAAAGAAGTACAGAATTCACGTGGACTGATGTGAAAACAATAACACCTCAATAAAAACTAAATCGGATATAAAACCTTTGGGAAATAGTTTATTTCCTATGGCAGAGTTTAAGGAATCCCAGGGTAAAACTTATAGTCTGTAGTACAAATGCAAAAGATTTTTTCCATTTCATTAGATGAATGCAATTCCAAGTAATAACCCACACTTTCCAGAATGAGAAAGTCAGGAGAAAGTGATGATCAGTGTGTGCTCTAGCTAATTGGTTGATTATTCTGATACTTACAGTGTCAGAGAAAGAAACAGCTCCTGTGCCCATTAAATCGTTTCGTCTCTGTACCAAGTGGTCTAAAGTTTATCGTTTAAAGTGGCTGTGCCAGCAGGAGATCTCCCAAGAAAAATACACATTCTTTGTGTGATAGTGTCAGACACTTGTCATCACCCCCCTCTTTTTTTTAAAATACCCAGCTGTTGAGGTATTTTTGTAAAAGTAGGCTATTTTATCTTTGAATCAACCAACAGTGTTGATTTTGGTCAAGCCATTATGTGCTTTGCACATTATGTTTTCCAGTCATTGGCTAAAAATGTAGAGGCTGAATGAATGGATTTGGAACAGCCTGCTTCTTCCACTTGTGTCCGCCCACATCCGGGCTCAAGCCTCCAGAGCATGAAAATATCAGATTTGGACATCTTAAATTAAGGACACAGGGCACCTAAGGTTTCAGTCCACTCACGCAGGACAGATTTAGCCTGTTCAAACCAAACAGCCTCATTTTTTAATCAGGCAATAATTTTCCTAACTTAACTTCAATAAGAAATGCGAGTACAGAGAGAGTGGTTGATTTATGTCTGCCAGTTGCTGTGGGAGATACAATTTTCTATCTAACTGTTCAGTGGGCATAACTAAGAAGGCAGGTTCCAGTTTATATGATGGATCTTAGTTATTGTTGTATGTCTGAGTGGAAACCAAACCATGACGCTTAGAAGTTAGACCTGCATGACAGTCTTGTATCAAGGTACAGATTATAAAATGAAAAGGGTTTCGAAGCATAAAATGCTATAAGCCATAATTTCCAAAGTGGCATGTGTGGAGGAAACTAGGCACTGATTATCCCCTCATTAATACCATTCCTAAGGCCAAACTTAACAGACAACATGAAACTCAAGACAGGGAAAGATGTGTGTAGAAAATCATAGAGCAATCTTTGGAGAAAACCTTTTCAGAGTGAATTTGAACCCGGCTGAGCATTCCTGGAGGGATCTGAAAATGGCTGCACTGATGCTCCCCACGTAAACCTGCTGATTTTGCAAAGAGGAATGGAGGAGTGCCAAGCTTTTACGATCATTCCTATGAAGACTTGGGTCGTGAAAGGTCTGAATACATCTGTAAATTGAAGCCTTCTGATGCTTTTTTTCCTCATATTAATTTTCACAATAATTAACAAAATACTACACTTGTTTTGCTCTTGGGATTATGTTCATATTAATGACAAAAAGGAAAAAAGAAATGAGGCTACTTTGACCTGAAATCGGAAACTTAACAAAAACATGGAAAACTTGAAAAGCCTGAAACATTTCGGTCTGCAACGTACGTATCCATTTACAACTCTGGACTTCTGTAAGAGCTGTAGAAGTATGATAAAGGTGTACTTTAGTGAACTGCAGCAGACAACTCCGACCTTTGGCGTTCGGCCTGGTGATGTAACAGTAACCTGGTTTCCACAGCTCTGTGGAGACAGAAACATTAATGATTTGATTGGATGACTGTGCTTTTCCTCATCTTCATAATCTTTTTGTTTTTCTCCTGAGGACAGACAGGAGTCCTGCAGCTCTGTTTCCTTCTGTTCAGGGCTGGACAAAACAAGCTGCATTTGAGCAATAAAAAAAAAATTTAAAAAATAGGAAAAAAGAAATAGAAAATAACCGAACCAATACAATGAAATTATTATGGCAGTTTAAAAGGTAAAACATCCAATCGCTGTGATCTGCAAGCAGGAAGCCTGAGCAGATGATTCAAGGCATTCTGACCAACATGGAGACCCCTCTGCTCTGAGACCCTTTAACTTCCTGGACCCCACAGAGACAGAGTGCATTTGTACTCTGTCAGTGAACCAAAACAGACACAAATACACACATCAGCCTTCTCTACCTTCCCCAGAAGATGCAGTAACACACACAGGCCTTAGTATATATCCTGACATCATCACCAGAGACCTTTTGGTCTTGACATCACCCACGCTTTTACATGTCGGCTTGAGCTCAGGAGGGTTTTATTTTTTGGGTTGGAGCTCTTGGACAAAGTTCCCTTTCCTTTGGGCTGCTGAGGTCTCAAATGGAAGTAATAAATCCACCACACACTTTAAATCAGCACAGCTGAAAGGCGTTTGGACAGCCAAACTTCTTTTTGTATTTTCTGTATCAGAAACTATTATCTTTCGAGAGGATGCTTATTTTTGTTTTCTTTTCACTGGTCATCCTACGCAGATCCAGCCGAAAGAGGGAATGTACAGTAATCTTGAGCATCTGTCTTTTTTCTTTTGAGACAGAACCCACTGCTACCATAACAAAAAAATAATTTAGACATCTGTCTTTCTAAATTTCACAAGTCAGCCAAAAGAAACCGTGCATGCAGATTTAATGATGGTGACAACATTTACGGGGCAAAACAATAGGAAACACAGTTGGATAACACAACAGAGAACAAAATAAATTGTCCATGAAAGAGATCTAGTTTTCTATACCATGCAGATGCACAAGTTGTGTTGAATGAAGTTGAAATAAAGTTAGTTAGAACCTTGATATAACACTTCTTTCTTCTTATCAGATGCTATTTTCTTATAATTCAGCTTGTACCCTTAACTTATACTGTAGCCCATTGTTGTCAAATTTAGCATAGCTTTGTTGTAGTAACAATTGAATACATAATAAAGTTATTAATTACGATTTTATTAAAGTCCTCCTCATACAACTGTTCTCATCCATATCCTTGCACTTCTGATCTAAATTACTTTAAAAAGAAGCATTTTGCTTTTCTGACACATCTACATTAAGGCATAGCCTGACATGTTGTAAAACGACATGCTGTAAGCTATAACAAACGTTTGATAAAGCTGATGAAAAAGAGATGAAACAGCCTCTCACAGGTCTGTGAACTGTGATCTGTTGGTGTAACCTGAGAGGTCAGTGGCGTGTGTTGTTAGAGTGCAGACCTCAATGAACCCACCAAGGTCATGACTGAGGAACTTTGTATCTGTGTGCCGGCCGGGTCTCATGGTAATCAGGAAACCGAAAAAAAAAAAGCTTTTGGCCATGAAACACAAAATTCTGTATCATTTGTCATTTTTCCATCCAACACAGATGTGATTGGAATTATGTTTTGTTTGTGTGCCCAACAGGTTTTGTGACAGCCAGTAGCCTAATTGAGGAAAACAATATTACGATGTGATGTGTCTGCTAATGCAAACCAATGTGTGTTAAAGTTACATTTTGAAGTATAATTCTATTTAATCATCAGTGGTTGGGTTGGGAGTTGAGCTTGATTGTTCAGCTTGACAGTTGAGTGTGTAGCAACATCCCATAACCCCACCAACTTCTAATTTCAGACTTTTTCACCTCCTAACAGTCATTTTGGAACATGATTTCAACAAATGCGGTGAAACTGGTTTGCTCTGTTGAGTTATTTTCATATTCATTTGCATTAAAAACAGCTTAAATTGTGTCTGTAATCAATAGATGAAAGCAACACTACTGGACTTTGGCAGATTTTTGCTCTTTCGCATCCCCTCGGCTTGCATCTTCTCTCTTCTCTGGGCTCTCTCCAGCCAGTAAAAGTCAGTCTAATGTTGACTCTTGTCTCATCTCTTGCTCTGTCACATTCTCTCTTTCTTTTCCTGGCTTCCTCCAATTATGTCCTCATCTGTTTCTTTGCTCTATCAGCCATAGTGTACGTTTAAACCAGCCAGTGAGTTGATATCCAGTTGCTGGTGTGTTATGGGGTGTGGTTAAAGAAAACACAGTAGTCAGTTGTGGATTGTGGTTTCTCAGCCTTGGGACGCGGCAGGGCAAGGACAACTTCAAGAATGTTTAAACAGTAAATAGCTATCAGTGTGCTATCAAAACGAGTCAGAAACACTGAGTTCTAATAACAGAACCTTATGTGGTGTCGCTTTAAGTTTCCTTGATTATTCCATATTTTGCTGTGAGACTTGGTTGGGTGGAAATGACAGACTTTTAGGCACTGGAAATATTTTCACTCTTGTTACCATGACTGCTGTATGCTCTCCATTTGGCCTTTGTATCTGACTGAGTTTTAACATATTTAAATGAACCAAATATCATCAACTGTTGTTCAAAGCTCTTCAATGTGTCTCTCACTGAGCTCAAATGAAAATTACATTTAACACAGAATAAATATGACAAATGTGACTGGGATGTGAAAGAATGTGAAAGAAAGCACTGCCAAAGCTGCCAGTGTAGGAGAGGACAGGTGCAAGAGGTGTCTCAGGTTTTGAACTATGGTACACTTGTTGGATTAGTGGGCAGTTGAAAAGGAAATCAGACTAAGAGGGGATTTGCACACTAACACAATTCAGCCTACTAATGTAGAAACTCCACATTGTCATTTAGCAAAGTCTGACCTGAAGGGTCTGTGCAATGAGATATTAAAAAAAATGCCACATTCTTAAAGCTATTTGCCATGATGACATTGAAGCACTAACTTGCAGCATTCTTTCTAGCAGCTCATCCATTCATGACAGATTTGTTGCTTTATTTCGAGGGATTCTTTCTCCTTTCAGTCTCAAGCCAAAAGTATTACGCAGTAGTTTGTCAACATAAAGCAAAGACTCAAACCCAAATGAAAAGAGCTCCGAGATCAAAATCGTAGCCTTGGGAAGAACCACAGGATCTTTTTGCAGACACACCATACAAATGACTCATTGTCTGTCCACTGTGCCCATGTGTAATTGACAGTTGAGAATAAGTTATAGTACATACTCCACATATCCCTCTCCTGCTTTTTATGCATTCAAATGCATCATATCCAATTTACCATGCATCTATAGGCTGAATGATTTTCTCTGCCTCACCTCTTGATAATCTGCAGTTTGGGTGACACACAATAATTGTACTTTTGTAGTCAGAATGGGGTTAAACATGTCTTGTTTGGCACACAATTCAGACTTAGTTTAGTTAGTCATTTAGCTATTTTGGATTGTCTCTTACGGTGGCACCACCAGTTATTTTGGTCAAAGGTAGCCTAAAACTATGGCACCACCAAAATAGAGCGGGATATGGCAGATTTGGTGTGTGCCTATGTAGGTGTGGCCCTAAACAGAGATTTCAACACAGCTGAAGGTTCAAGGATGTTCTTAAAGTCTTTGGGTGGTCCAACGTTTCAGCCTACTTTTTTCGAGTGCCGACACCAAAGAGTGGTCATTATTAACAGACAAACCAGCCCCACCAGGCTGGGATTACCTTCCAGCCAACTGCAGATGTGAACGTCTAAACAGTTCTCCCACTATGTTTTGACATGTTCTATTATAGGTTTTGTGTTCTCCACCAGATCCAGCAAAAAATTAAAAAAATTGACAGTTAAATAAAATCATTCATTTTCTTGTCTGATGTTATCCAAAAATTGCAATAACTGCCCAGGTCTGGCATCTGGTCTGATACTGGCAGAGATACAAGCACTGGGCGAGGTGCACAGAGAGAAAACTACTCTAGGCCATGGGATGCTCTCTGATGGATGGAGCTATTCAAACACAAGGGGCATACAGGGATCACTCCCCCATTTCTGCTTGACCAAAGCTACATGCCTTTAACACGCTGCTGCACTCACAAACAAAGACGAGATAGGACTTGATGTGGTCAAATCCAGGAGGCTAATGATAGACTCTCAGACCCAGCAGCAGAGGCTTAGGGTACGTCAGCGCAGCATATGGGAATGCGCGCAGATGCAGTTATGTAACTGAGTAAAGCCTGAGAGCCATAAATCTGGACTGAGGGAGAAGCACTGACAACAATAAAACAATAGGAACTTGTTTGTCTTTGCAAATTTCTCATTTCAGTGATATTGCGAAGTAAAAATCTGTTTTGTTCTTGCATGGTTACACAGTCCACAAGTTCAAGTGTACATTTATCAGAAGTTGATGGGTTTGGCTCTTTTAAAGAAGAACCCACCTACTGTTGCACTAAGTGCAATGTTGCTCCTAATCCTGAGGCGTCAAATTTAGTAAAATTGCAATCTAGATTTTTTATCACTGATGGTCCCTTCTCTTCTATATTTTCCTTGAATGTGTGGATTTCTTTTTTCATTTCAACCTGTGTAAAGGCATGTGTTTGGCGAGTTTTTGGCTTTGTCACTTTCTCTGCACCGTCTATAAGAAACTCATTTGTGAGTCTGGCTGCTTCTTCGTTCTTTATGAAACCAACTCCAAGACCTGCCTAAACTATTATGCTGTCCACATTGCGTTGATATATTGCGCTCTAGCTGAAAAACCTGTATATTAGTTTGACAGTTTGCTCGTCTTCTGATTTGAGTCTAAAGCTGCTCTCTTTGGCTTCAGGAAATCAGCCAATCCCCAAAGCCAGCTGTCTTTTCTGGCAATACAGTCTCACACCAGAATATGAGATAGCTCTGTTTCTTTTTTTTTTACACAAATGCACCATTTCACGTTAACGTTTTAAAAAAATGTAAAATGACTGCACTTTTTCATCTACAAAATTGTTATACACCCCCATCATGGTTTTTGAAATTGTAAAATTCTTACATTTAGTATTACGATCATGGGAATTTGGTACAACACAATTATTACATTTTCATAAATGCGTATAAGGACAGAGGCGGCATCTTCAGAGCCAGAGACTCAGTGAAACTGGATAAACTGATTAAGAAGGCTGACTCAGGCCAGCCAGAGGCAGCATCGGTCCCCCTTCTTTGGGCTTACCACCCAAAGCTAGGCATTAGAAGGTGCTCCTGCAGGGGACTTCTTCATTCTGCTGGGGGACTTCACTGTTCACGCGGGCAATAACAGTGATATCTGAAGGAGCGTGATTAGGACGTATGCCCCCACCCCGATCCAAATATGAGTGATGCTTTGTTACAGTAATCCAAAATGAACACCACTGCTTCTCTGACAGAGTTAGGGGTAAATAGATAGATAGATAGATAGATAGATAGATAGATAGATAGATAGATAGATAGATAGATAGATAGATAGATAGA
>JAPMNP010572615.1:0-14253 GCA_029874935.1 Atherina boyeri | reverse complement strand
TGTGATATCGTTATCGTGATATTGTAGATGAATATCGTGATATCATTTTTTGGCTATATCGCCCACCCCTACTGTTCCCAGTCAGCTGTTTCTAAAATGTAAAGTGCAAACAAAATGGTAGGATTGTCAGAAGGAGAAAAGGTAAAAAAAACAAAAAAAAAACACCTGGAGGTGATCATCTCAAGAATGTTGCATAAGGAACAAATTGTCATACCCTCAACAAAACACTGATCAAACAAACTAAACACTACTGCGAAAACTGTGTCTTCAATTGAACACAGTTTTACTAAAATAGCCTAGTCTTTATTAACTGCAGCAACAAAGAAAAGTAAAGACGGTTATATTATTTTGGGGTTTTTTTTAAAAAAGAAAAAGGAAAACTAACTAATCTATGTTGTTTATTTAAGACTTTTTTTTATATCATTCAAGATATTTCAACAATCAAAGCAGGGAGTCCTGTGATTGCAAAAGATTATCCAGACACTCTAAGAGTAGCAAATGATAACTTTTACTTACAGATAATATCAGTCTTACAAATGGTTATAGTAGTAAGTAAGCCAAAGTTTTTAAGTTTTAGTTTTAGAGACGAGACTATTGCATATGAACTCTTGATTACATCCACACAGAGAATTTACTTAAAAGGAAAATTATACTTTTTTAGATCTGGACCTTATCTATAGCATGAGATACGTTCATGAACTCATCAGGACAATTTTGGAGTTACCTGAAGTCTATCGGGAGATTTTTAGATCCTTTGCACTGGCGTACATATCCATTCAATGGAAGTGGTCGGGGCAAGCCGGGCAATGTCATTTCAGCCTCTAAATAAGACATTATCTGGCACAAAACGCCTTCATTTCACCAGTGTTTAGTTATTAGCTGCTGTACAATACCCCTGTGCCTTCATAGCGGCAATCACGTCGACGTAACCGGTTTATGTGTCCAGTGAATCTAAAGCATTTAACAAAGCCGCTCTGAAGGCACAGAGGAATTGTACAGCAGCCAATAACTAAAAACTGGTGAAATGAAGGCGTTTTGTGGCAGATAACGTCTTATTTAGAGGCTGAAATGCTGTTGCCCGGCTTGCTCCAACGACTTCCATTGAATGGATATCGCCAGTGCGATGCATCTAAATATCTTCCGACTTAAGTAACTCCATATTTGTCCGGGTGAGTTTATTAATTTATTTCATGTAACAAATAAGGTCCAGGTAAAAAAAAACAAAAAAACGGTACTTTTCCTTTAACACAACAGAGGACATTAACATAGCTAAACAAATACATAAATGCACAGATGCTGGTGATAATTACGCTTTAGTCAGGCAATTTAAGGTCAAATACTAGATTGTTTGAAAGGCACACAGTGACAGAAAAGCAGGTCTTTATTTTGCTTAGAAAACGGCACATTAGACAGAAATCCTTTGTGTAAGCTTGGATCTATTATAGAGAGCAGATAAACTGTATCCCAAAGGCCAGAGTAATATTATCATCCTTAAAAGCTATTGCCATTAAAACAGAAGCCATAGGCTCTTGGCTGAGCACTTTGTCATGAGCTGGAAGCAATCAGGTGTCTCTGCCAGGAACAAGGAGACGTTAAAGTGGTCTCATATGAGACGTGTTTCTCTACCATAAACTTATCAGTCAAGACTTGACAATGTTGCTCCGAATAAAATATAGTTTGAGTGACTTTACACTTTTTACCCCATTCATTATCTCAGTAATAATCTGTTTATTTAAAGGGAAAAAACAAACAAACAGAAAAACATGTCACTGCCATCATCCCGATATTGTGTATGTGACCAATAAAGAAACTTGAAATTTGAAACAATGTTGTTGAACAACATTGTAGAAAGCATTGATACAATAGTAATTTATTTTTGCATAAAACTATAGCAAATCTATTGATATCATAAGTCCCATGTAATGTTTATTTGGATTGCTTGTTAAAATAATTATTTCAATCTGAAGATGATATTTTCAATTTATGTTTAAACTGCAAAGAGGTACTTTCAATCCTCTCACAGTGCACTTTCTGCCCTGTGAGTTTTTATACGTCTCCCTTTTCCTAACACATCTGATTCAAATCAAAAGGTCACCAACATGCTTTCACAGAGCTGGATGATCTGAGCCATTCAAGAGTTTTGGAGAAGGGAAACACCTACAACATGCATGGAAATGTGATACATAGGCATTAAATATGCATTAAAAAAACAAAAACAAAAAAAAAAAACACTGAAACTCAGTGTGCCCTTTTAGATCACACATGTAAAGACAAATGAGACGAGAAAAAGTAAATCAGCAACTGCAGAGACAGGTGTTTGGCTTTGTGATTATAGCCTATATTGAATTACAGTAGCATGCCAACGACCACCAATTGGAAGTAGGAAGCACCAGAGCTCAAATGTGTGTGTAGTAAAAACAATTTCTATATCTCTAAATAATCTGCACATTTCAAAGAGTTGAAGATAAACAACCAAAAACCCAATTCTGCTTCATCATCGTGGAGCAGTGTGCAGATAGCTGAGGAAAAAAATGACTGGAAATATTCACGTTTTAGCCTGAAACACAATAAGTAGGTATCACAGCATGCAGTCTAACTCACTGACGGAAACAATAGAGATAGAATTCTTTTTTTAAAACACCACTTTTTACTTTGTGTTTTTGGGTGGCAGTTTCCTGTCACGTTTATTGTGCTGCTGAGTAGTGATAACTATGAAACAATACCCCGACAAGTGAAAACCAAATGCACCATTTAGATTTAGATCACTTCCTGCTGCACAGCAGCTCAGTGGGATGTTTCCTGTATTGACAAGCGTGTAAGGTCAAGTCATGTATTTATTGTGAGGGGTTTAGTGTGGTGCTTAACAGCACTGCATTTGAAGTGCTCGCACTGGTGAAAATAGCACCAGCTGACAAGTTGGTTTGACCATAAATTTTTTTCTAAAATACCTAACAAAAAAAAAACATTCCTACATAGGGAATAAGAAAAAATAAAAGAATAGTATTTGGTCAAAAAGTAACTGAGTGAAATGTATAATCTGCCCACTTATCAACAGGAAGCTGTTGCTTTGCAGAAACTTCATAAAAACATAGCCTGAGGAAAACCGTGGAACAAATTTAAAGTTGCCTCCCTGCAAGAGACTTTAACCACAGCATAACTTCAGAGTGTTTTCTTGCAACGACTGGGTAAATTAAACAAGGGACACAGTATGCTCTCCGTTTAACAGACCTCAGTCAGTCATGAAAAAAGGAAGAAAAAAAAGGGAAGGGAGGAAACGATTTTGATCACATGGCACTTGAAGTCATTCTGAAAGTATGCTACCGGGGTCCTGCCCACAAAAATCTAAAAAACCTTTACTGTGAGCAGTGGCGTATATGCAACGCGCATCATTTTCAGAACCTTGAATAAATCAGCAGTGTCTGGCTGGTGGATACAAAATGGGCGAGTGGGTGATGAAAGAAAAAATGGTAAGTGGAAACATGTGTTGTTACTGGGCAGACGGCTCCTCTATAGGGAGCAGAAAAAATATCGCCACCAAGGATGAAATCTTACCAAATATTTTAGTGAGAAAGTATCGGGCAAAACTAACCAGCCCTATATTTATATTCCAAGTCATTCGTTTAACTTTCAGTTAAACTTTTTACTCAGCTCTGACTTCATTTAAGAAGGAACTGTGTTGTAAGGGTGTGTTCCTGTTTAAACCCTGTTTATTGATTCATAAGCTAAACAATGATTTTAATGAATTAAAAACAGCATACAGGGATGATTCTTTTGTTTTATTTTGAATGTGACAAATCGTTTGTCATAAAGTGGGCAGATTTCTGTTCATCTCTAAGTGGGAGGAAAGTCTTAGCACACAGTGGCAATTGATGCTGGAGCGATTAAAGTTTCATCAGTAACCATTTTGTTTTTCTATTTCCAGTCAAATCAAACCACAAACTCCACTCAGAGGACCACAATACAATCATTTCTCCTCAACACAACAATCGGCTCCACCACTGTTGACATCTCAACCTCAGGAAGCTCCTCTTCCGCTGTATTAGAGACGATTGCAGCCAATGACATATCCTCCAGGGCAAACTATGTCTACAGTTTCTTTGCTGGCCTGGGCATCCTTGCAGGCTGCTTCCTGCTCTACGGTTTCATTCAGACCTACAGAGCCCACAGACGGCTGGCATGGCTCGACAGCCTCCTCTGGGTTTTTTGTGGCTTGCAGCTGCTGCTATTGTTCCTCTCTCTTCACATTGTGGCGTACAGACCTCACTACCTGAACACCACGGCTTTGGGTTGTGCTGCCCTCTCTTTTACCATCAACACAGTCTCTTTGTGTGGCTTGTTGGTCTTGGTGCTTATGGCGTATATTCTCACCCTCGATCCCCCATCTCACGCCCTGCTGAGGAAGCCTGGGGTTTGCGCGGCGGTAGTGATCCTGTCTTCTACGCTCATCTCCCTGTTGCTGGCGGGACTTCGTGGACCCAGAAACGGTCTCCAGGATGTAAAGGATTGTGTTATTGATCCAGCCCATACGGGCATTTCGTATGCAGCTGCTAGACTATGTATGTCATTTCTGATTCCCTACATCCTCCAACTAGGACTTCTGATATGTGGCTGCATCCGTCAGTGGAAATCTAAAGGACGGTTCCTGTCTGGCTCCGAGGAGGGCCCCATGTTCCTGACGGTCACTGTATTCATGTTTTTCTGCCTGCTCTTCTACAGCGTAGTGCAGGTGAGAGGAGCCCAGATCGCTAAGCACATGGTGCTGAACCCTTGGGAGCGAGCCTTTCTGAGCGTGGCCGAGTGTGTGCTGTTTTCAGGGAGCAGCATAAGCCTGGTGCTCGTGCTACTCATGCACAGACCATGTCGAGAAAGTCTCCAAGGAGTGCTGAGGCAGCTTAGGGACTGTTGTCAAAATCCAGGGGGCGCACAGCCAAACAGAAACATCATAGCTCCACACATTGAGATCACAGACACTCTGCAAGACATCGAGTCATAGGACGGCAAGAGCTCTACACCATGAAGACAGAACTGAGAGCTCACACATTAGGAACACCGACTGGATTTCAGTTTTACCATTTTATCCTTGAAAATACATTTTCTGTTACTGTGTAAATGTTTCTTGGATGGGCATTTTATTTTATTTTATCTCTTTTCTTTTATGAAAACTTTAGAAGAAATCTGCAATGTGTTGCCACAGATTTCACTTGTTTATATAATTGTTGTAAATTTCAAACAAGGCCATTAAACTGGAACTTACAGTTAGTGTTAAGACACTGCAGGAAAACACCTCATTTTCACAAAAGACCATTTAAACAAATGCCAGGAAAAAAAACCTTCAATTCCCAGAATGCCACAAACGGAACATTTAGTTGGTTTTAGTTTTGGCCAACAGTCTTAATAGTTGTCATGGCGATATGTCCCCAAAGATGTCAAAGAACTAGAAGACTAAAGGCATAAGAAGTATGGAAATTTGTGTTTGGTATCATTAAAGGGGAGCAATAATTGTCCAGTTAGTGTTATATTATACATCATTGGAAAGTCTGATTAGTCACTTTCACAGTGAAGTATAATTCATAGTGATCATAAATTTGTAGAAAGAGCAACACTGCTAAATACGTGGGTAGTGACCCTAAAAAATGTGCTTAGGTCCCCTGTAATAGTCAGGATCATCATGGAATGCCTACAGAATTTGGGAAAGAAGATGATGGAGTAGCCTGCAGCTAATTCCAGGCCTCAACCCAATTGAACATTTGCATGATCAGCTTGAACATGATGTACGCGCTGGAGTGACCAACACAACAACACTGGTTGACCTTCAGCAACTCCTCGTTGAAAATTGGGATGCCATCGCACAGTAAAATGTGATCAGCATGAGGAGGATGTGCCAAGCTGTTATGGCAGAGTATGGATCTTTCACACTGCTGAGATCCCCAACAGTGCTAAATGAAAAGTAAAAAAAAGGGCCAATGTGTCATATTTTCCTTGTTACTGTGGGAGACAGCAATCAGCCAATCCAACAAGCAACACAAAACAAGAGTGAATACCAACAGGAGAATGTTGCAGGGGATGTTGGCAAATTTTTGGGGGGCACTACCCACACATTTACTGTAGCTCTGTTGCTTGTTCCACAAAAACAGTTCTCACAAGTCTCTGTAATGGTGACTGATTACGCTTTCTAAGGCAAGGCTTTGTGTAGCACATTTCATGTACATGACTATTCAAAGTGCTTTACATGAAGCATTAAAAGTATTACTTAAGTGTGTAGAAAAATAACACATTAAAGAATAAAAACACAAACATTTAAAAAAAGAAAAAAATTCAAGTTCAAAAGAAGTCGTGCAGATTTGAACTATTGAATAACAATCTATTCAGATGCAGCTGAGAGCAGGTGGGTCTTTAACCTGGATTTAAATAAACAGTGATTCAGCAGATCTGAGGCTTTCTGGAAGTTTTTTCCAGACATGTGAACATAGAAGCTGAACGCAGCTCCTCCATGTCTGGTTCTGACTCTGGGAACTGAAAAAAAGACCGGATCCAGATGACCTGAAGGGTCTGGTTGGTTCATACTGAGTCAGGAGAACTTGAGCATCAGAGTTCTGAATGAGCTGCAGTTTTCTCATGGTGACCTTCAATTGTTTCTCTTTGGCCCAAAAAACAAATACCTCAGTTTTGTTTAACTGGAGAAAGCTGTGGCATATATAATATATATAATCTGTGTAGCCATGGTAACTGATATATAACCTGTGCCAGTAGGAGCATGTAGATGTTTAACAGAAGAAGCCCCAGGATGGAACCCTGGGGAACTTCCCCTCTAATTCTAGTCTGCTCAGATGTAAAGTTACTTCTTGACACAAAGTATTTTGAGTTATCTAAGTACATTTTATACCAGTTTAGTGCATAGCCAGAGAGACCCACCCAGTTCTCCAATGATTTGAGTAATATAATGTGGTCAACTTTATCAAATGCAGCAGCAAGATCCAGTAAAACTAACACAGACATTTTTCCACTGTCTGTATTCATACATAAGTCATTAATCACTTCGGTCAGAGCAGTTAATGTATAATACAACACCGTTTTGCATTATTAAAGGGGAGACATAATTGAGCAAACAAATTTCTGTACTTTTTGGGCTATGTTTATATGTGTGAACTTTCTGGCTCTTTAAGAAAAAAAAGATGGGCACCAGTTCGAGGAATGACTGACAAATGTGGATGGCATACTACCGCAGTGGAAACAGACTGACACCAATGCAGTGAACCAGTGACCAGCAGGAGAGGTGGAAAAAAGGTCAGGGGATGGCTTGCCTAACATGCTGGTACCATATTAAAAAGGTCAAAACCTGAGTCATACTTAATCAATAACAACAGATGATCCACCCATTTAAAAAAAAAAACACGAGGGGATCAATGATAAATGTGATGAGTTGCAGTTTCAATGTGTCATGAAGTGGTTGAAACAAATGCATGTTTACAAAAAAGAAAGAAGGAAAGACAACGTGAGACTATCCTCATCTGTCCTTCATCTTGTGTTGTATAAATACAGCGTCAGTCGGTCTTTACTAAAATGTCCAACTCCCATATTTACATATTTAGACATCATACAACTACAATCCTGTTAAAGCATTTCAATGCAAAAGCTAAAGCTCTGCTTTACAATTAAATCAGTAAAAAAAGAAAAAAAAGATGCTAATATTAAACTCGTGGTGGATGTTCAATACAACCAATTGGTGATATAAATTGTGGTGAATAAAGAGCAGAGACACTTAATAAAAGATACTTTATGTTGAGCCTAAATGATGTCACTTGTGTGAACGCCTGCATTGTGTGTTGTGGTGCACAACAACGCTTCTCTGGATTTCCCTGTACATCTTTGTACAGCCTTTTACAGTCACTACGGCAGGGCAGGGAGGATTATCATGACTGCATATGCAGCAAAGACATAAAAGGTAAGTTGAGGCTAACAATTTATCGCAAAATAACTAAGTTGTATAGTTTCTATAGAAGGGTGACAAGTAGTTGTTGACAAAAACAAGATAACATGTTCGTGAATGGATTTTTCTCTTTCAGTCGTGCAGCAACATGTAGAAACAGGGTAGAGTAAGTCATCGGGAGTAACGAGGAACAAAAATGCAAATAAAAACTAAACTTTGGAATAATTTTCTTTTCTAACTCAATTACACATATGTCCAATGGAAACTATTACAGTTCAATATAAAAGTATGTAACTTTAAGGTTATGTAACGAAGCACATCTGACTAACATGACATGGGACTGGTTACCATTCAAATATATTCAAGCGATATTACCATGTTGTTCAAGATTAATGCTTATACTTTGTGATGTCAAAATTATTTTCGATGTATTGTTAACATTAACTGGTTTTTTGTCATAAAAATCAGCCATTGACCTTTGATTTGTTCCTTTTCTAGAACAAAAAAGGAGGAATCACCTTTTCCATAAGTCACAGTTCAAGAAAAAGAGACAGATGACTCCACAAACTTCAAAGGAGAAAATAACTCTGAAAATGAAAGCTATGGCAAGCTAGTGAAAGGTTGTACAGCTGAATACAAAAGTGTAATATGGACACAACCATGTATGTGGACTACAGAATCATCACTGAAAATAACCTCACAGCGCAATCGAATGACACACAGGTTGCCATATCTGGTTTTCTGCAGGCTGCCTCACAGAACAATCACCATTATATTGTCAGCCTATTTCTCTCTAGCCTCTACGCCATTATCCTGTTTCCAGTCGGCCTCATTGGGAATATCCTCATTCTAGTAGTTAACCTGGACCACAAGGGTCGTTTAACAGCACCAGACCTCTACTTTGTTAACCTGGCTGTGGCTGACCTCGCTCTAGTGGCCGACTCTCTAATCGAGGTGTTCAACCTGAAAAAGGGTTACTATGACAATGCCGGACTCTGCACCTTCATGAACCTTTTCCAGCAGGCCAACATGTACAGCAGTGTCTTCTTCCTGACTTGGATGAGCTTTGACCGCTTTGTTGCACTGACCAGCTCAATTGGCAGCAGCATGTCACGGGCACGCCTCAGCTGCTGCCTCATCTGGGTGTCCTCAACCTTGCTCACCCTTCTCCCTTTTGCTGTAGCTCAAGTGGAACACGCAGGGGAAGTCCACTTCTGCTTTGCCAATGTAACCCAGATTCAGTGGCTTGAGGTGATGCTGGGATTCTTGCTGCCTTTCTGCATCCTGCGCGTTTGTTACTGGAGAATAGCACGGGTGCTGCAACGCAGCCAGAGGGAGCATGAGAGGCAACAGCAAAGGCCTTGCAGGCAAAGAAGCCTGCGAATGATTTCAGCAGCCGTGCTAGTCTTCTTTCTCTGCTGGCTCCCAGAAAATGTTTTCACAAGTGTCCACCTTCTTAGAAGTGACAAAGACAAAAACACACTATGGCTGGACTACCCTTTGATAGGTCATGCTGTACGGTTGGCAGCCTTTTCTAACAGCTGCTTGAACCCGCTCATCTATGGTTTTCTCGGTGAGACTTTTCGGAAAAAACTGAGGCTTTTCCTCCAGGAGAAGAGCAGATGGTCCAAGCTGCAAGCTTCAAGAAAATCCATCTATGTACCAGATGTGCAGACATGCCTTCAGGCAAAAAGGGAAACACTGAGCCATTCCTCAAGCTCCAATATTCCCCCACAAACTGTTTTACATTCCCCAGAGGGGGAAATACAAGCCTCACATGGACTGAGATTAAAGGCATGTAAAGACACTTGACTATATTAAAGTAAAGCCTCCAACTACTGTAAAAACTGAGCATCAGTTACTTTTCAAATGAAGATTTTAATTTCTGGTGTAAAAATCAAAATTCTCTATTTACTAAAATTAAAACATTTTACACAGTTAAAAATCAATCAAACTATCTTAATAAACTACTGTTTTCAATACATTGTATTTCAAGGACCTTGACTACATCCACATAAAGAAAATGACTACTTTAACATCATAGTAATAAACTGGATATTTTCAGCAGCTTATGTCCTCACCTCAGTTTGCTTCAATTGTTGTTTGCTTTCTGCAGGTTTCTTTTTGCGTTTCTTGTCTTTTTTCAATGTTTTATCTCGAGTTGTAGTTGTTACAGGAAGAACCGTTTTTGGATGTTCCTGAAAAATGAAAAAATATATTTATATTCAAATCAATTATATAAAAAAATTGTTTTGTGAATAGTAATTTCAGATGGTGTAATCAGAGAAGATTAATTTAGAAAGAATAACATTTTTGACTGTTTACTTTTCTAAACACACCTCTACTTCCACATGTTTCCTTTTCATTTTCAGTTTATTTTCCACTATTTCTTCTCCTGGAATTTGACTCTCATTTGAGCACAGCTTCTTCCTCTTGGGAAGATGTGATTCTCGTTTCACAGACTTGTCCTTCGCCATGCCTTACGAAATAAAGACGTATTACAGAAAACGTTCAGACAGACATACTTTATTGAGTTCGGATGGGGTGAAAGCATCCTTGCAGACAAATTCTCCCTCAACAACAATAGGAAACATTTTATAATATACAAACCCTGGTACCACAAGCGAAGAACACAAATATGACTAAATTTACATGACTAAATTCACACATTTGTGAATGATCAGCAATGCACATGGTTATCCCTGTTTTTGGACGTCAATTTAACACAGACATACCACTAAAATACACATTCGAAATTTGACACAATTCTGATGATTAAAAAATCCAAACTTACTTACGTATGAAGAAAACGTGCAAATTTTAAGAAGGAAAGCGTGGGCAGGCGTGGGTACTCAACCAGGAAGTATTTCTGGTCACGTACGGCGTGAATGGACTAAAAATCTGTGCGTATTTTGTGATTGGTGGATGGGTTCATAGCGTTAGCATAAAATGACTCTACCTCTTTATACTTTATCTATATTTTTTGTCACGTGAATAAAAATATGGAGTATATTCAGAAATGAACAGTCTGAAAATATCTTATATACAAGGGCATTGTTATATGATGCGTAATTGTTTTGTAAAAGCAAAGAAAAAACTGCAAATTAAAATTAAACAAAACATAAATAAATACCCACAACAAACAAACAAACAAACCTTGAAATACTTGTCAGTATGGAACAGCGCCGTGTAAACACTAATTGAAAAATTTAGCCGGTTGGTAGCATTATAAATAGTATTTTATTTATTGGGGGATAAGTCGGAACGGTTGAAAGAATCAGTCCTTCATGTGCTCCGGAAGGAATTCAAAGTTGCACATCAATGCGGTTACATGACCTGGGTAGTTGGTGGGAAAACCTTCGCTTTACCTAACATTGTGTAAAGTAAGATGACCATTTTCCCGACATGTCTTCAACAGCAGGACGAATTTTCAGCGGTCTGACACGAGTGACTTTCGGTCGAGGAATTAAACTTTCACATATCTTGAGGTGAGTCGGAATCTGTGAGGAAACGAAAGGGTGGACTAATGGTGGCTTTGGTTCAATGACAGTGTAATATAAGCAGAAGACACACGTTGGTCCCCTGACGTGAAGTTTATTTCATGTCGTTTTTCATTATTATATGTTGCCTTTTTACTTTGATTATTTAAATTCAGATATCAGTAGCCAGCCATACTGAAGAGGTGCTGTTGTAGCTGACTTAATGGAAAGCATCAGGATGTCTCCAGAATGGCATCAACACCACAGTCTGTCATCATCATCTGGGGATTATAGCGATTACTCAAAGTGTTAAAAAAATAAATAAAATAAAACAAAGCCTCACGTTAGATTTCCCAAATCTTATTTTAAAGTTACATTTCAAAGGTTATTGAAAGTCTGATATTGTTTATATCCCATTTTTGTATCAAGTTCATATTCTACCCTCATCAACGGATTTCGATTAACATCAAACCATTCAAACATTACCAGACGAGTGACAAAGTGAAATAAATAACTAGCCTAGATCACAACCTTCCATCTTTTGTCAACCTGTTTACACTGGTAAGATCTTGGCGATGTATACTGATGCAGATCTGGTGGCCTAAAGCTTAATACTCTTTAGTTTTATCACTCATTCCTTCAGAAATAATATCCACTTAATTGGTATTTCACAATGCAATTCTGTTTAATAAATCCAACTAAAATTTCTAATAGTTTTGACCAGAAACTGATGAAATATCCAGCACTTTTTGCTCAGTTATTCCACAAAGTAGTTAATGTTTTATATACACTTGTAACGAAGACTTTACAACTTTAGATAATTAAGCATAACTAATGCAATTTTTCTACATTTACCCCACTTGTTCCAAATACATTATTCAACGGAAGTCCATCCATCTTAAAATGACCTTCTGTTCTTTACCGGCAGGCTCAACAATACGCGGTCCCTAGCTGTGAGTCCTCATTTGTCTATCAGATCAAATACTCCCAAAGAAGATGAAGAGGTGGTAAACAGTGAACCCATCAAGTTCTCCACAAGTAAAGCGAGTCATAAGACCTGGAGAGTGGATCGCTCTATGGGCAGCCAGCACGAGCGACCTTTGCGGAAGGTAGTCCCCATTAGCCTGTTGGCCCTTGCCTTCCTGTTGTGGTGTGTGCTGAGAGAAGAGTCGGACATTGATGAACAGTTGGAAAAGCAGCTGTATGGGCAATTACCTGGTTTGCTTCCAGACGAAGAGCAAGACGAAGTTCAAAATAAATGATGGCACATGTATATAATTCTGATATTTATTTTTGAAATGGTACATTTCTGTGGAACAAATTGTTTTGACATCCCTGTTGTAATGATGCCACCCAGTACTCTATTGTTAGATCATGTATGTTTAAATCAAGATTAAACATGGATTAGATTAAAAATGCATTTGTTCAATGAAACCAAAAAGTTTCCAGACTTCACTTTGTCTGCATTCCAAAAACACTGGCAAGGTCACATGAGTGTTGGTCTTGGCAACCTAGTCCAATGCTGAGATGCCAATTTAAAAAAAATCTTCATGCAGTCTCATTCTTGAAATCTCAACGTCAATGAAAATTCATCTCAGCAACTGAAGACCTCTAGCAATGAGTAAATACAAGAGTCAAAATGAGGTAGCAGAAAGTTTATTTACAGCACAACAGGAAATCCTATGACATGCAAACACAGGATTTAAAAAAAGGGGAGAAAAAAAAAAGTACAGACTAAAATATTTGCCAACCTGAGAAAAAGGAATGGAATATTTCAGCATTTACAGGTATGAAGCTATAGTCTACAATGAAAAGGACAGTTTGAGAACGTCATGTTGAAATGGAGAGAGAAAAAAAAAAAAAAAGTACAAAAACATACCAGAAACTACAAATGTGGCACTCATGCTGGTAACAATTCAAGATTTACAAAACAAAACCCAATCACTCCCACCCTCCACCCCACTAAAAAGTTAAAACCCAAATTGATCATTTATGCACGCTCTCCTCTAATTCGCCTGGCCAGCTGGATGTCCTTGGGCATGATGGTAACCCTCTTTGCATGAATAGCGCACAAGTTGGTGTCCTCAAAAAGTCCAACCAAGTATGCCTCACTGGCTTCCTACATTTTAGGGGAAAAAAACATCCAATTCAACATTTTGATACAAGCATAACTTCTGACATCATTCCATTTTGCAAAATTCATGTAAGTCTTTCACTTAAGCTCAAAAAAGGCAAGAAAGCCTTTTCTGAACAGCTTCAAACCATTTAGGTTTTTAAATGATACTTTGATGTGCAATAAACATTAAGCAGCATTGCTGTTTGCATAAAGTAGTCCACATCCTGAGACACCTCACCTGAAGAGCACCAATTGCTGCACTCTGGAAACGCAAATCTGTCTTGAAATCCTGAGCTATTTCTCTGACAAGACGCTGGAAAGGCAGTTTCCTGATGAGGAGCTCAGTGGACTTCTGATACCGACGGATCTCACGCAGAGCAACAGTACCTGGTCTGGAAAGAGAAATGGAATATTGCATTTACAAACACTAAAGCCACTGACAATGCAATATTCCCGCAAGAAATTGGCATCATATATGCATAAAATCTACCACTACAATTGAATTCCTCATATTTATGCTTGCCTGTATCTGTGGGGCTTCTTCACTCCACCAGTGGATGGCGCACTTTTCCTGGCTGCTTTGGTTGCCAGCTGCTTCCTAGGCGCCTTTCCTCCAGTGGATTTACGAGCAGTCTGCTTGGTACGAGCCATTTCTCACCTGCAGGTCAAGAAAAAAAACAAAAACATAAAAAGGGAGTATTAAAAACAATTTAATATTTCTTGCAAATTAC